>BMAV01002491.1:81463-108600 GCA_019973955.1 Trichonephila inaurata madagascariensis | reverse complement strand
ATAATTTAAAATGATCTATTTCGATATTAAATTCCAATAAGCATAAAAATTCCACATATAATAAGTGTCTAAAACTTTTCATTTAAAACATGTACAGTTAAAAGAGAAGTACAGCCAGATTTTTTTTTACTAAACTTGTAATTAAGAATAAGAACAAAGAGTAATTTATTTATCTTTCTCAGATGACATGATAAAAATATTTGGAAACATTAAACGTATTGATCCATAACATAACTATGTTCCCCTCACGTATGATTTCGAATACTTGTTAGTTATGATTGTATGAATACAGGTACAGTAGATTACTTCAGTTTATCGGCCGGTCACTTTGTTTTTGGATAGTTAGCACACGCAAGGACTCTATAGTAATTTATTTTTATTCCAAATGAGCAGTGAAGCATGTTTTGTTTTCTCAAATTTTTCTTTAAAAGTAGTTCAGTTTAACACGTTTTTACGAAAATGAGTGTAATTTTTTGTATAATTTAATTAAGGAAATTAAATTGGTGTTTAACGCAAACTTTTTATTATCTGGCTATGTAACATAAAACTCTCTCATGATATTGATAATTCAACAGAAAATTTTTTGTCACTGAAAATGAAAAATACTTCGACTCTCGCGCGTGACCATATCTTTTAAATAAGGAGAGAAAAAAAGTTAAACCAAAAAAGGAAGAAATGTAATTTAAATTTGAAACACAACAAAATTAAAAAGAGTGATCTGTTTGACTTGCTAATGCAATTGATATATTTTTACAAGAATTTGCTATTTTTAAAAAAAAATTAGTGCTTATAATTTGGCTCTTTTATTTTCCAGTTTTCAATGTAAACGAATAAAAAAAACTGAATTTTTCATATTTAAATATTTAACTTAACATAAAAGTATGTTTTAATTACTTCTGTCTTTTTTATTAAAAGGAAAGTAATCCCGGAAAATATGGACTAAAATTCTTATTTATTTTTAAAAACGATAACCACTGAAGTTTATTCAATCTGTCACATTTAGCCTTTAATAATTGAAAATAATTTGCTGCTTATTTTTTATCAAATTTAGCAATACTTATAAATTATTAAAGCAAAAAAGATATTCTGTACTTTCCCTTTGATGTTGGTTAAACTTAGATAGGTAGATTAAACTATTGGTATTAAAAGACGAAGAAAATCACTGGCTGCAAACTCAAAGTAAGTCAATGATTAAAAACTAACTTTTGTCAAACCTATTATTCTAGTCACTTTGGACTTACCCAAAACGCAATTTCGAAAGAAAACTTAAAAGATAAAACTATTGATTAAATTATAAGTACAATTATATGGTAAATTTTGTTTATTCTTCAGTATTTGACTAACACATGAAAACAAATAAACAAGTTTTCCGCTTTCAGTGTCAGAACTTGTTTTCTCCATTATAACAAGACACTTTTGAACTCTATATTGTTCTTGGAGGATCAAGAGAGCAGGATTCGCAATTTGATTTCAAGCACCGTGGCATTTGAAACATGTTTTTTAAATGACTTAAACCTGCTCCTTGATCTATCATCCTCCTTTACATTTCATAATGTAAATCGCAATGTACTTAAAATCTATTTTTTTTTAAAAGTTACATTTATGATTGATTAGTAATTAATTTGTTCATAATAAGGTTGGATTTGTTTTTAAATTTACTGCAGAAGATGATCATGTTTTATCAATGTTGCGATGATTAATACTTTACTAGGACATCTTCCACAAATATAATTCTTATTAGATAAATATTTAGAAGCATATTTAGTAGTTTTTATGAATATTTGTACATACATTAAACTTGCAAAACTTTAAAAAACTTTACTTGGGTTATTATTATGAATCTTAGCGCTCGCGCGCGATTTCTTCCACGCATCTGCGTTGCGAATGATTTCTTCTCTATTGTAAATCAGATAATAACAATGTTTCTCCGAGTATAATTATTCTAAAACAATGGATTAAACTTTTTCTTTCCGAAACAAATCCCGAAGCGTTCTTCCTAAAGACGTAATGATTCGTTTTCTGTCCAGTTGTGTCGATGCAAATTGGTAATGAACAAGAAGTGTCACAATTGACACTGGAGTCGGGTTTTTGGCGTGGTCAGATGAAAAAGCGGAGGTAACCCTGAAAAATATGTGGATAATAATAAAAATAAGGAAAGCATTGGATGAGGAATTAAAACGAAGTCATTTGCCTGGCACGTCGCTCTCAAACTCGTTCTCAATGTTTACGTAATAAAGTGAATGTTGGAACAGGTTTTCTGCTGCTACGGCAGCTGCCTCTATTCCTATGGACGCGATACAACCTATGGTAGACTTGCCATCGATTAGGTTACGATAGGAATTTTGATGTATCGATAATGACTAATATCATTAGTTTGACAGTTAAAAATTTACTTCTAAACTTAACACTTTTGATCGATTGCTTTTTCAATCCGATTAAAAAACACCATGCAACATCTGATGAAGCATTTTTTCCGAGATTCTCTTCGGAGCACGACACATTTTACATTAATTTGTATATAGAATATATTAGATAAAATCTCTCAGCACAGACAAGTTACTTTAATGTACACATGTTGCATAATTATATCCAAACGTATAAAGTTATATTCCACTAACATTTTGTCATTAAAAGGCAAAAGCGGCTTATAATTTATTTTCCATTTCGTTGTATGAAATTATCATTTCATAATTTGGCTTAAAAGGCTGAAATCTTCAGTTAAGAATATTTAAAATCAGATTTTCCTTTTTGATAAATGATAAAATGAAGGTACGTAGAAAAAAAAATTTCTATTTGCTTTTAGTTTTTTTTAATTGAACATATATTTTTTATTCCTTTTCTTCATATCTCGGAACTTATGAATATTTTCTTCCTTTTTTTTTTTACTTCCTAACCCTTTATAAAGCCGTGGTAAGTATACTTACCATGAAGTAAGTATACGTTGGGAGGCTATTTTCTCCTTTAAGATTTGTGCTGCAAGCATTTCGGTTAGCAGGACAACTTATTTCTGAATTTTCAAGTCGTAAACCTGTGAGTTTTCAGAGTAGCAAGAAAACTGTTCCAGATGATGTTAGATAGACTAAAGTGAGTGACTGTATGCCAACTTGACAACAAAACATATAGGCGTTGGCGTTGAGATCTACAAAAGCACACGAGAAAACAAGATACGTGTGTACAGCTTGCAATGTCCCGCTATATGTTGATCCCTGTTTTTTGAAATTGCATGGAAAGTAACAAGTATAAATTCTTAAATTTTTGAATACAAAATACATCTAATTTATAATCTCTTTTGTAAATTTTAATATTTACAAAATATATTTTATAAATATCATATAATTTGATGTAAAAAAATGCAAAGCATAAGAAACCTTTGAATACCTTCCAGTGGGCGGTGCGAGGCATATTTCCAACCAAAAGTATGGTCTTAAAAGTAGAATTAATTTTAGGTAATATTCTGAATGAATATCTTTTTATAAATCGATTTCAATCCTAAAAACTATTTTAACATAAAATTACTAGAAAAAATGGCCTTATAAATGGTCAACTTGCAGTCCTGATGTCTTCCCAAGATTTCAATTTTGATGGCCTCATTTTAATTTTTGCTTTTCAATAACTATTAAATATTTAAAGAAAGCGTATTTTAACTGTATAGATTTGAGAAATATAAATTAAAGAGTAGTTAAATTAGAAGAACAAAGGGAACAGGAAAGATACATTTTAGAATATATATATATATATATATATACATAAATAAAAGGTTATAAAACATTCATTTTTGGTGAGAGGAGTATTGAGTGTTTATAATCTATGCGTATAAATATACTTGCTTTTTTAGTAATTTAGTTTTATATTTATTTTGACAGCTAAAACTTTAAATACTTTCTGCGATAATTAATAGTATATAATGCCCCAACATAAAAATTTCCAATAAAGCAGTAAAATATAAATGCTATTTCCTAAAAATATAACGTGATAGATTCATAAAATAAATTCTAATTAATTAAGACAATAATTCTTGTATAAAATTTATTGCGCATATGAAGTTCATTTGAAGAAATATGTGTCGTACTTCCTCTTATAGTTTCTGACAATTCCAAAAATAAGTAAATAAATAAATAAAAGGTTTTCACATTAGAATATTGGATTTAAATTTTCAGTGTTTCTATTATTCATTAATGCGTCAATCTGCAATACTAATCGTCCTACGGTACGCAAATTTTTGTCTCGATTTTATATTATTCACAAATTAATTGAAAAATTTTACTTTTAAAAGAGATAAATTCATAGTTTCTCTTTTACTTGAATAGTTAAAGTTAGAAAATTATTTTTAGTTTCGTACCAAAAGTCGTAAAAATGTTTTATTTTTTTATTAGAATATTGTCTTAAAACAATTCATAGGAAAGTAATTCATTCTTCAAAAAAGAAAAGATTGTTGTTTATATACAAATTTCAATTTAGTATTTATAATGAATGTTGTAGAGTTTTCTTTTTTTACAAATAAATTTAATTATTGATATTCATATTACTACTTTTCGTTTCAAAGGAAGAATGGAGACTTTTCGGGAAACAGCAATTTTTATCTATTCATAAAACGAGACAAACCAACGCCTACTATCCCTGATTTGGAGTTGGATTGTGTATTTATTTCAATAGCTGCTGAATCATCTTATAGTTTAGAATGGGAAAGAGTACGGTCTAAGACAGGGGTGTCAAACTCAAAAAGGGTAACTCGGGCCAAACAAACAAGATTTAACTTTAGGCGGGTAAAAAAAAAAGTCAATATTTATAGAAACGTAGGTTTATTTCGAATTAATCCTTTATAATAAACATATATAAAAGAACAAAAAAATAATTAATGTTTATTTACTGACACGTGACATCTCTTTTCTGTGCTACTATCTTTTCTATTTCGGAAGACTTTTTTTAAAATTTTTATTTTGTATTGTTTGAGGATATATTGACCAGGCCGCAAAACTGTTCATTGTGGGCCTCAAGTTTGACACCCCTGGTCTATGACTATAAAAGGAAATGGAATTGGATTGGGTGAATGTGTATACGATGAGAAAATAAATAATTAAATGGGAAATAGAATTTTGTTAGTTATAGTTTAACGGTTCTAATATATTTATGCAATATATGAATGCTGTTAATTAAATCTGATAAAGCAAAACATTATAAGCAAAAATTGCAATGTTTGTATTATTATATAACAAGAAGTAAAATTAACTTTATTTCGAATATTTTATTTAAAGCATTATCCATAAGTTGTTTTTTGTAATTTTTTTTACATTTTGTTGTACATATTTTTTAAAATCAAGGACAAATAATTTTAAACTTTTTGCATCCTGTGAAAGGAATTTTCGGAATTATCGTCCATTTTTATGAAATTTAAATTTCTTAGTTAGAAATTAAATCTTGCAAAATTTAAGATATTTTTAAAAGACAATACTATCATAAAGACTTTATTTTGTGTGGAAGAAAATTTGGCATTATTTAAAATAATGAAGTAAAAATATTAATCTATGTTTTAAATTTCGGAATGTTTTTTTTAATTTACTCTTCGATTGCTACAGTTGATTAATGATAATATTCAATAAAGTTTTGGATTATTTTTCTTTTCAGTTTTTATAAACGTTTATTGAAAGTGAACGTGAACTTCAAACCATTTCGCCTTGTTTAATTTTTTTATCGTGTTCTTTTATTTTTTACAGTAAGAATATGTATATTAAGAATTCACCAGAAGTATTCTTAATATATATTGTGGTAACTTGAGCCACAGATTCAAACAGTTAAGAAAGATGTAATTAATTATTTTGTTTGGCATTGTAGCAACAGTAATTTTTGTACCGATTTGTGTTTACTCAATCGATTGCTTTTTAACGTTATCGTTTGATTTTATGATTTTAATATTTGTAGTTGTTCTAAATGTTACGTGGTTTGTGGCTGTGAATAAAATGATGAAAGAAGAATTTAAAATCTCTTTATTTGGAATTGAATAACACGAACCTCGGACTAAGGAAATATATTATATATATATTCGAGTATTATTTTAAATATCTAATGGCATCTGTTTTGGACATAAAAAAAAATTTTATGCATCGACACGTGACCTTGGGCGCTGAGGTGTATTAGCAGATGTTCCGGTCAGGTGGTCAGTCCGAAGTGAAACCTGCAGTGTTTAGTTCCCAAACACATGCTTGGTACTCATTTATCGTCCCACTGAAGGGATGAAAGGCTGAGTCGACATTGCCCAGGCCTGAATTTGAACCTCGGACCTGTTGAGTGGATGTGCGATACGCTACCACCCAGGCACTGGCTTCAGTGATGGAGGTAAGTATGATATTTAAAATGTGTATTCACATTAGTAATTCTCTCCTCCCTACAAAGAAAAAATACACTGTTTAAGATAATTACTAGGATCCCTTTGTTAAAAATTTAACAGTAGGAAATTATTTTAAATGCATGGATTTGCCGAAATCTTTCATGAGGTTTATGACTGTTCTAATATAGACCATACAAATAAGTACGTCAAAAGTTTACCAAATAAATTTTGTTTTGTTAGTGGAGTAGGGTTTTTTGCAATAAGTATTTTTATACAAATATAAGATTTTGAAACGTTAAATTGCGGAATAAATGAAATTATTTACACTATAAAACCAAATATTAGCTTTTTCTTTTTAATGACGATAACCATCTGAGCCAGTTAAATATTTAGTAAATGTTGGAAAATAAAAACGAAATAATAAGTACTTTTTAAATTAGAAGATAAGAAATAAGATAGAGAAAGAACATAAGGCATAAAATATCAAAAGAATTGGAACAAATGAAAACAGATTTGCTGGTTACAGTATAACAAAAATAAATGAATGGGATATAAAGTATTGAGAAATAATTTTTTATTTGGAGTAATAGTCACAAGGTTTTATGCGTAATTTATTTACTGAAACTGAAAATTAACTGATTTTCAAGTGGAACATGTTGGTAGTTTTTTGAGGAAAGAAAAAAAAAATAGTTAGATTTCACTTGCTAAAGCAAAACATTATAGAATATTGTGTGAGATGAATCTCATCATTTTAAAACGTAAGCAAAAAATAATAAAGGAAACCTAATTTTCATGTCGCACTACGTAAGGAGGAAGAGGAATACGTGCATTGGTAAATTTTAATTTAGTTTCAACTTCTGAGAGAAATACATACATTATGAAAATAAAAATAATGTAATTCTGTATAAACAAATAACTATTTAAGATTAATTCTTCTTTCTTCAAAGATTGAATTGAATTTCTGTGTAATCATTAAATTTTGAATCTGAATTTTACATGTCTTTATTGTAAATATTTTTTTTACTCACAGTTTTTATTTTCAATAGCGTTTCGAATGCTATTCTAAAATAAAGTATTAGTTATCCCATTTTTTAATTGCAATCGATGTTGCCAGTTTATATCACGTCAAATCTTGTTTTATACAACAGATTCTTGTCTAAAAGGTTTGTGCGAAAAAATCTGGTTTCTGCATTGTATTTATGAAAAACGGAAGAATAATTGTGTGAAAAAGACTCTCGAAAATTAAAGAAAATATTTCAGCTATCCATATGAAAGTCAGAATATTCCCATAAATTTTAAATTATATCTTATTTTAGTAAAGTTACTCGTAGAACAAACATGAATTTAAGTAAACTTTCATTTGAGAAGGAAAAAAGTATTAAAATTAATATCGGAAAATAATCTGAAAACTAAAACAAGAGTTTATTGGAAGTAATTTTCTGATAATAAACGCATGGATTTGTATAAAAAGTAATATCAATGTTATTAACTAAAAATATTATGATTGTTATCTTTTTTTCAATTTAAAGGTGACATTATAGGGGAATTATAAAATTGTACGAAAGGGCTTGGAAATTGGAAAAGTGTTATTCCAAAATCTTTTTTCTTAGAATTTTGATTAAACTTAATAAATAAAAAAAATCATGTAAAAAAAGTGATGAATTTTCTTTCTAATCCATGTGAAATCAAAATCTAGTAAAACGCTTATGTGAAAACAAAATAAAAAATTAAGCGTAAAATAAAATTTTTGTTCTGATTTTTAGCTGTGTATCAATGACCGTTTTGAACGTACAACTATTTTCTCAGTTTGAATTTAAAATTATGTAAGGCTCAAAATTAAAACACAAGATATTTATATGACCTTAAAAGCTTTTAGCTACGAATATAATAAAAGGGAAAGGGCATGGAATGGTTTACGAAAGTTTTTTTCTCTTTATATTCATACATACTACTTTCGATCTTTTTTTTAAAAAAAAAATATTTCGTAATTTTTATTAGGTTTTCTTTTGACTAACTCGGGACATAATAAGGCATTTTGCAAACTTTTAGAGTATTTAAAAAAAAAAAAAAACCGTCATTATTCTATTTTTTTTAAACAACGATACTTTTCGGACATTTTCTTTATTTTATACGTACATTTGGTTTTGCTCTCTTCTCTCTAAAATATCCTAAAGCTAGAAAATTTTCGTTAATTCTAAGGCTTATATGCTCGAGATTTATCACGATTTAGGGGAAAATATCTTGTTGTTGTCGTGTGTTTATTACTGGGATACATACGAAAGACGTGAGATAGATGAACAGATACACATATAACACAATCACAGAAGAGAATACAGATTTTTATTACAAACGATGATCCCAGCAAAAAACAAAAGAATTACGCTGCTTTCCTTTCGAGACGGGAATCCATTGCAGGTCCGATTTATTTTCCCGGAGATACATCCATGCCTTACTCGGGATTCGAACCCGAACCCACTCGATTACAAGCCGAGGATCATAACCACCATACTGGGTGGGCGGGAAAAATACGCTGTTTCAAACTAGTTAAGAGTCCTGCTATTGCCCCATTCGACAATTTTAAAAATCATATTAATATTTCTTTTCGAAACAGTAGACGAGTGACAGTACTAAGCAATAAAAAGATACATCTTGATGTGTTACTGCAACAACAGGATCTATCATATGCTAAATAAAAAAAAAAGTTATGAAAGAGAAAATTTTTCTTAATTACTTGAACGCTTTTTTTGAAATCTTTTTCTTCCTCAAACACGTATTGATATTTTTCTAAATTCAAAAATCTGAGTTAAATTTTAATCCTCTTATTCAGATTTTTTCTAGACTATTCGTTTGATATTTATATCATAATAGATAATTTTACTTAGAAATAGTGTACAAGATTAACTTAAAATTTTTATTTATTGGAAATGTCTACAGAGTTCATAACACAAAACTGAGCAGTAAGCACCACAGAATTCCACCAAACACATAAACAGTTAAAAATAAACACATATTATGGAAAAAAACACTATAAACACAACACACAAACAATATTAAAAAACATTGAGAATAATAAGTAATGCATATTATGATTTCAAAAGCCGTACAACTTTACATTTAAACACACTAAAAGACATCTTAAAAATATCAAGATCTTCAAAATGCCTATTAAAAATCCTATAAAACTTTTACAGTGAGAAATTATCTATATAATCGTAATTCTGAATAACCTATCTTCAAAAATAAAGAATAGTTTTTCAATCTTCTCGTTAGTACAGAAAAGGGAATACTGTTTAAAATATCAATCATATTTATCGATAACTTAAAAGAACACAAGAAAGATCTCGTAGTAATTTTAAACTCGGAATATCAAAAACTTTATCTAGATAAGAGGAGGATAAATCCTGTGAATAAAAATGGTTTTTTTTCTATAAAACAAATAACTCATGTGTGTGAACCTATTTTACACCTTTCCAGAATTTCGATTTTATTTTTGTAACATCTCTTCCCAAATAAGGCTGCAGTATTCAAGATTCATGCGGACAACAGCAAAATAGAGAACTTTCAAAAAGCACTGATAAACTATACCTTCCTCTATTCAATAATGTCATTTGATTTAAATTTAGATTTTTCGCTGTAACTGTCGCTTTTGAGTCTTACCAATTTTAACTTAATAGTTGCGTCCTCCCTTTTGATGCATTATGCTTGAGTCGTATGATGAAGGAAATCATATTCTTGGGTGGTGTTATGTTGAATGGAGAGTTCCTCTTTTGTTGGATCTTTTTTCCCTTCAGTGAATGGTGACCTTTAATAATCGCTATTGTGAAGACATGGCCTTTGGGAAGCTGTCCCTGGCATGTTTCATCTTGTTCGATCAAAGAAACGAATGAGGTTTATTCGAGGCAGGGGTCCATTTACTTTGAAATACGTTTTGTGTGTTCTGCGTATTTTTTTTTTCTGTCTTTACAATGGAAACTTGATTTTTCGTGGAAATGGATAAAATTTAAGAAAATAGCAGACTGGTTTGAAAACTCAAAAAAAAAAAAAAAAAAAAAAAAAAAAAAAAGATTAATCATATGTGTTTTCAAAGATGGTGACGCATTTATACATAAGGTTTAAATATTTATTTATCTTGAAGATTCGGCGAAGAAAGTAAATTTCTTCTCTCACAGCTCATTTCAAAACTTGCTACTTTTTATCTCATTATACCTAATAAACTTTTTATATGATAATTAAGGATAAAAAAAACCCCGATTCCTCTGCCGGTGGATAAAATGTGAAAAATATTTGCAGGTAACTAAGAAATATTTCCTATTTCTATAGATTCTAAGTTCACCCTTTTTGCCATTAGGAAAATGAAAATAAAGAATTTTTGATGACGAAAACATAAAGTCAAGTGATAATTTTTTGTTAACTTGCAATATGGCTGTGCAGATATGATTAAAATAAAACAAATAATAGATGACGTGCCTGGTGTGAAAAAATTCTTTTTGGATTTTAAGTTGCCTATTAAACAATGTATTAATGAGAGCGGATAAATTTTCGTTGAAATTAGTGTTATTTACTATTAATGAAATCACAATTAAGAAAAATATCTTAGGCAGTCTACAATTTAGGAATAATTATTCAGAAAAAAATTTGAAATGGCTGAAAATTATTAGAAAGTTTAAAAAATAGCTCAGAATCGCAGAAAAAATATTTGAAATAGAGCGTTGGAAAATAATTTATTTCTAATAATTCGACTCTTACAACATGCAATAAGTAATTTTTTCCAAGTTACAAAATATCAAGGATGGAAAATTTTCCATTCAAATAAATGAAGAAAGTGACACACGCAGGCATATACACTGTTGACTATTTAAAAAGAAGGAAGACAAATGAAAAGATTTATATATTGTGCAGAGATATATAATAAAATTTACAGGTCTGGGAGATGCATTACATGCAGAACTTATTACTCACCACCTCTGACTGTGAGGAAAGCTCTAATCTGGTTGATCATCGAATCGAGCTTTTATTGGATGACTACAGACGCGGGTATAAATTTCTATACTGTTTCAGCCATAGAGGTTTTTAATGGGTGATAGATCTGGAAAACGTGATGACCAAGGCAACAATTTAACACCCTGTATCAATCTTCCGGGATAGCCCTCGATTTGCTTCGAGGTAAGACACTAATTAACAATTACTCTATCTGTATTTCCCCGGAAACCAGCTTAATAGTTCCAAATCCTTACTAGTTTCCCTGTGCTATTTGCATTCTTTTTTTTGTTTCGAGGAAGATCGGGACAGCACGCGCGATATGTCGTGTCTTGTTAAAAAAAGTAGCGTCACAGAGACGAAGAGAATAAGAAATATACATGTTAAATTAACAAGTTGAAAATGTAACAGAGCCACTGACCATTGCATGTGAAGAAATTACCGGGATGAATACTCATAGTAACACTCTAGATCAGTAGTAACCTAACTTATGAATCTTACTGTGAGTTATAAACCAAAAGAACTACCAATCTTACATTTGTTTATTGCCTATAAACTTACATTTCTAGTAAGTATGAAATCAATTTATAACAAAAAGAAACTGAAATTGAGTGGCTCATGAGGAAGAAATTAAAGTATAATTAGTAATTATACTTTAGATTAGAACAGATTAATAACAGATTAATAACAAATCTAATAACAGAGATTTTTTAATCAGACTTATTAACTTTAATGAAAAGAATGGAACTCTATTTTTTGTCATCAACAAGTGTTTTTAACTTTAGGAGAGTAGGTAGTGGCTACAGTTGTCCAAGTTTACCTCAGGGATTTTCTGTATTATTTTTTAAAAAAATAATACAGAAAATTTCTGTATTTATTTTTAATAAAATTCACGCTAGGAAAAGAAATCTCACACGTATATGTAGAGCTAATCATTACCTTTACTTTGAGACGAACATGGACTAAAATTTGGTAATTTTCTTTAGGAGCGAAAGACCAAAAATTTTAAGAGCTTGAAGTGAAGAAAGAGATTTTACAGAAAAACCCTTTTGAAAATCTATCATTTCTAACTTCACTGTCACTGTCACTGTCAGCTCAGTGGAGGAACCAAGGTAGCCAACGGAAGCGTTGACGCGATATACCAAAAATTTCACGAGCTACAATTAGTTCGCTATCCATAGTTTAGTGATTATTTCTTTAGATACTAGGTCCATATGATAATGATAAATTTAAGCTGGGAATATTCATTTTCCTCTGTGCCTAAAATAATAAATTCACTTTCATTCTGCACACACATGTAGAGCATATGTTTAACTGTAAAGACGACGTAACGTCATTCCTGTGTCCTGCGTTTTCTGTGTGCGTGCTTGTCTTTCCTCCTGCATCAATGGAAGTCATAACAATAATTATAGTTGCATTGCTGACCGTTCTTGGTATGAGCTCAATTCATGAAGTCACATGACAAAGACAAACACGTGTTTTCCATTGAATTCTAAACAAACATTGAACCAATTGTACTTGTTGTTCTATTCGTAAAACTCATTTAATTTCAAATTTCATATTTAGGGAAAGATGTTTAAATGTTATTAAAAAAAAAAATTCCTCAAAAAGATTATTTTAAATTAAAAAAATCATATTTTATGCTTATACTTTTAAATAAAATGCATTTTGTATACATTGTGCTTTTTAAGAGAAAGTTTCTGCAAAGAGCAAAACTTGGCAACTCCGGAGCGCGTGAACTGATTAGCAGGAGATACAAAATAGTTTTTATCGTGTGACTATGACGTCACATGAGTTTTTGAATTGAATGGCTAAAATTACGTGGCTTTCACTACCATGTGACTATGACGTCACATGAATTGAGCCCATTTCAGACATCGTCCTTACTCAGGATACATGATCTGGTTGTACAATCCTACAAAGTTCTGTGTGCAACGTGCCTTCTTTCGAGTTAAAGTGAGAGAGCCTCTGCCACATCCTGCAGGGTGTCTGTAGGTCATTCTGAACCTATCCATTTCATATTCACACTGCGGTCAGGATATCACGATCAATGTGAGCGGAAATATCGCGAAACGATAAGTCATAGTCTCGGTAACCCACAATTCTTTCACAGTCAAGATCCGCTATTCTTTATGTGTGTGTGTGTGGAGGGGTTCCTCCTACTTACACAAAGCAGAACATGACTTATACTAAAGTAACTAATGTTCGAATGCGACCAATTGGCCCACCAATTCCATTACGGTTAGCCAATCACAGAAGGTCTTCTCGACACCAATGCATCCTAACTATTTTCATCCAAATTTTTTCCATCTCACACACGGATCTCTTTGCTGCAACCGGATTGGTTAGGCTCGCTCCACCCACTCACGAACAAGAAAATTTTTTCTTAAGCTCTGCTTTTCTTCACTCCTCTTTAACCCTTCACATTTCATGTAATCTTTGTCATAAAAATGTAATTCCTTGTTGTTATTTTTCTACAGTAATAGTATAATTCTATTAATCTAATATTAAATTTTTTAAAATAGGACATTTTGAAAGTATTTTAAAGTCACTCATACTCTCGAGATTGGAGAAAAAGGTTAGACAGAACCAAGTGCTCACTCTCAACCCAGAACCAGAATGCGACTTTTAATTGTGAAACCAGCTATCGACTAAAAATTTTTCATTTTAAAATGAATATATTATCTTTCGTGCATGTGAAAAACTGTATTTTGTGAAAGTTTTGAAGTTAATTTTTTAAAAACGCTACTTTGTGTGTATAAAAACTTGATAAACCATATTTGTGATAACCAACGATTTGTTAGGAACGTTGATATTTGAAACCCATTTAGGAAAAAAAAAATTGAATTATGCTGTTTAGCATTATTTAACCAATATTTAATGTTATAATAATAGTAAGGATTACTGTTATTATTTTCACATTTAGCTTCCCTCTATATATAGAGCTCACGTTATTCTAAACAAGACATTTCCATTATTTTGGAAGAAAACTCAAATGATAGTGATTTGAATATATTTTCTCTGCATCACATGTTGTTTATTCATCATTCATTTGGAAATTTAATATGCTATTTAGCTTCCAAGAATAATTTCGGAAAGCATTAACTTTTTCAATGTATAGTTTTTAAAATTCTTATTGGTTCGGTTGATCGCTTTCGTGAAAGGTTTTCTCTTGGTAATTCTCAATTATATTCATAATTACTGATAAGTGTTTCTGTATTTCGAAATGGATATTTTTATAGAACGAATGGGCAGAGGAAAAAACATCGTATCCCCCCCTTTTTTTTTCAGATCCATTCCGAGAATTTTACTTTTCGTTTATTTTTTGAGACTTCCATTTCTTTTTTAACTGTATAATTTTAACTTATGTACTTGCTGTATTATTTTCGTGTGTAATTTTAACGCACATTTTATTGAGTTTTTTGAAGTGAAATATATGTATATTTATAAATGCTGTCAAGGGAATAATTCTCTTAAACAAGAGTTAATCCATATCTACAACATAACTTCTTCATAAAAGAACGTTTCGTAACAACTCGAATTCTCTACTTTTATGAGATTAAATATTGTTTTGCTTTCTTACTTTTTTGATTTATCATTAGCCATCGTACTGCATTTAGTTTGAACTAAGATATTTTAGCTATGCAGTTTTAATGTAAAAATTTCTGAAGTCTTAGAAAAATGCTATTTTCTCTTAATTTAAATTCAAACAAAAGCTAAAACAAGAGCTTGGAAATAAAACAAAATATACTTCTGTAGATTGAAAAGGTTATTTTATATACCAAAAGCACTGTATAAAGTTTTTACAAAGCTATACATTGATATAAAAAGAATTGAAATTGTTATTTATGAAACATGAAAGTCAGTGAATCCTCTGAAATATATATATAAGAGAGAGAGAGAGAATATATTTAATTATTGCCTGATTCACATATCTTAAAACTTATGATTTTAGTATCCCCAATAAATGTCTCTACAGCCTTTTTTTTCTTAAATTTCTTGGAAATTTGATTATTACAAGAAGATTTAGAATTTTTGCAATGTTTTTTATTTGAATAATATACGAATTCACTTGATTGGCTTTTAATGTAGAATTCAGAAAGAGAGAGGTAGGAAAAACTATACTAGTATGCCATTTTCAAAATATTAGTAACACGAGATTCCTTTTGAACGAAATTTCTATACTTTTTCATATATACGTTTTCTTATTCGATTTTTTTTTTGTGGTGAAATAAATACATACATTTTATTATGTAAATACATTAGATATAGGTAATAACTATTATTTTTAATTTCGATTGATATTGTTATTTTACTTATATGAATATTATAAATGATTGAACAAATTTCTGTTATTTGAAATTTTTAATTTACGCGACTCTTCTTCAATGTCAGAATGTTCTCTAAAATGTGATTTGTCACTACCAAACTTCTTTAACTGTTCTGTAATATATCATGCATCATTCTTTTATTTAATTTTCTTAAAGAATCAGTTTTTATTTATTGGATTTTATTACTAGATTTGTAAATGGATTGAAAAAAAGTTAAAGAAATAATGTTTAATATGTTGCTTTATAGCTTTTGCTTCTTTTCTATAGAACAGTAAATAATACACACACACATAAAAAAAAACTATTTGAGCATTGAAACCATCAACAATAATCTCTCACAGTATAAACTGTTTACTTAATATACATAGGAAATCGCTTCGTTTTTAAAAATCAAATTTTAAAACTCATATTTTGTTGAGTTCACAGCCAAAGTTTTTAAAATTGTCTTGATTTAACTTCTTATCACAAAAATATTTTCTCTAATTACAGATAGTTCTAACTTAAAATAAACTATGAGAAATTTTTCTTCGTATTAAAATATTGCTTTCTTCTACTTAATTCTCTCTCTTAAAAGCCCTAAACTCACAATTTCTTGAACTAGAGACGTACGCTAATCTTTTTTTCTTATGCTGTATAATAATTAATCTCATTATATTAAAGTGATATTTTTTAAAATTTATGTTATAAGTGAGTTAAAAACTTAAACATTTAAATCATTTTATCTAACGCATATAAAGACTTAAATTTTTTGAATTAATGGAAACTATTAATTAAAACTGAAATTTTTATGCAATCTGAGGAAAAAGTTATTTTAATTAATGAGATAAGATAAAGATAATAAAAAGAAATTCGAATAGAATCGAATTAAACAAAGCTCTTAAAAGGGAGAGGGGGATTTGAAACGGAAAACCTACTTTCCCATTACTTGTGTAAGCTAATTTCTGAACTTGAAATACGAGTATTTATTTATTGAAATAATGCACCAACTGTATTAAAAGATACTATTTTCCATATTAGGCATTTTCCATGTATTTGATTGAAACCTTTCCCATTATTAAATTGACAACAAATATAAATGTTAAAGAAATAAAATTGTTTTAAAAATGTACGCCAGAGTTAACGATACGTGTTTAAAGACGCGTTTTGGAAGTTGTCTTTTAACCATAGGAAGATTTACCAATCAAATCATTTTTTGTGTACCGTGTATTACGGCATATATAACGTGCTACTGTACTTTCAAACTTCATTTTTTAAGTTTAAGATATATTCCCCATATATAACGCGCACTCTTTATTGATAAGAAGACTGAAATACACATGTGCAATGTCTTATCTTTTGAAGTCTAAAAATAGTTAATGAATGGGTAAATAAAGCATAGAATGAAAATAAGCTTAACATAAATAAAAAATTACATAAAAAGTACAGTACATCTAACCATTTAGGTGGAATGGAGGATGGTTATTTGCTTATGCATCAGGGTGATAGTGATATCGAAAAAACAAAATGAATTCGATGATATGCATTATGATATAACGGAAGACGAATATAAGGATTTTTTCATGTACAGTATTAAGATACAAGTAGAAATCTCATTTTTTTTAATGCTTATCTTTTCCTTACCTTTAAAGCTATCGTCTTTATAGTCGGCGTATAAAGCGCACCCGTAAATTTCGATATTATTTTTTGAGTTAAAAGTGCTCCGGGTTTTGCAGTGATTATATTCGATACAAATAATTGCTTTTTAATTATTAAATTCTTCTTGTACTAAAAAGATGTCGAAGACAAATTTAGGTTTGTGACCTTTATAAAGAATTAAGTATTTTCGGAGTTGTGATTTGTTTACAACTGTCCGAAGCACTTGATCAGTTTACAGCTTGACAGCTGAGGCGTCCGAGCGCAGCGATACGACATAGAGGAGGTATTGCAACAAACGGAACAGTGCTTATCTGAAGGATCTCGAGCTAACGACAAATAGCAGGGGAAAAAAAAGTGCCCGATAACGATCTGGATATAAGGTGAGATATGAAGACGGAGTCAAAACGAGTTTCAGCCTAGCGAATAAACTCTGGAATCACCATGTCAAGAGAATAAAAATTCGTGAACAGAAAAGGTAAATGAAAGAAAAACATCTAGATTGTATCGTTAGGGCTGTGGTTTACATCGCAAGCACTGAATTCCAACATGGTGCTTTTTGAAAAATGTGTGTTGTATATTACTGTTGCGTGCTATAAAATCTTAAAAAGAAAAAGAGAAGGGTGAAAAAGGAAATTTAAAATCTCTCAAGTAAATCCAACGAAAATCTGGACAATGTTCGAGTTTTCCTAATTGAGAGATATCTGAAAAAACGGATACAAAAAAGGATTATTATTGCTTTTCAATTCATAAACTATTTAAGGGGACAAAGTACAAGTTAATTGACAAAACTCGGTAATAAAATAATGAAATAATTCAAATAATTTTTTTTATAATCTAAATTTTTTTTTTCCATATATTCTTCTGTAATCTCAGAAAACTTGTAAGTAGTAAGTTAAAAAAAAAATCCACAGTTATGATAACTTGTATGTCTGTTTTGATTCACATCTCAAAGGCAATTAAAAACTTTAAGCTGATTTACCTCAGAAAGAAAAAAAAAAAAAAAATAGCTAGTTTATCTTCATTTAAAATGCTAAAACCCTCTTCCTATTGTGCGAAATGTTTTGATATTTTTTCTAACTATTGCTATTAGCACATGTAATAAAAGTTGGTATGAATTTCTGAATCAAAACAATGCTTGTTTGTTTAAAAAATCGTTGAATTTAGAATTTATACATTTTGTAAAGAATTTTTAATAAGCATTAAAATAAAAAACTGTATTTTATGAATATTCAATCATGTTAGCAAAATACCCATACCAACTTTTCTTACATATAATTGGAAGAACTTGTAAATCAAATTATTTCATGTGTGTATATCAATTATTATAGGAGCAGCATCTTAAAATTATTTCATAAATTATTAACTTTTCATTTAAAAAATAAATGTTAGCTGTTCGTAGTATTTTAAGCACAAAAACTGTTTTATGTGATACATATACATAGATTACAAGGGAAAAAATTGTAAAAACCGTTAAATCAAAGAATTTTTATAAATCATACCCTGTTTCCTAAATAAAAAACGCGTTTCTTACAAATACAAGCAAAATTGCGATATTAAATTTATAGTTATTGATAGAAATCGAAAAATTATCATTAACAGTAGTTACAGTAGTTTATCATTGAAAAGTATATTTTTAAAAACCGATAACTATGTCTAATTTGCTTGTTGATCAGTTGATTTAGACATACATGTTAAAATAACGAGTTTTTAGAACGAAAATTGTTGAAATAAGTATAGATTTCCAGAATTTTGTTTTAACAATACATTTTTTCATAAGTTTTTTATTTATATGTATGTTCATTTAAATGTTTAGATTTTGTCTGAAATAAATGTGTTGATGGAATATATACATTATATTTTACCAACTCATAATCAATATCGAGCACATATTTTCTTAAGAATCCTATTTGCGTAATTTTATCAACCACTCGTTACCCGAATCATAAAACTTTTTAATATTTATCGCTTACAGCTGTCGTCCATTTCGAATTATTAGAAAAATATCACATTTCTTGATAATTTACAAAAAAAAAAAAGGGAAAATTTATATGCGTATGTCTTAAATTTTTCATCACAAATTATGTGATTTTAAGTAGAGCTTTAGATCGATAGTAGTTACAAGGCTTTTCAATCTATTTTTGTTCATTTAATGAAATATTGCTTAATACATAACGCTAAAAAATAAACTTTACTAAGTGTCACTAAACAAACGAACGTGGTAAAATATTTGAAAAAGTCGTAGTGGACTAAATTCATGTGACGTCATAGTCACATGATATAATTACGAGCACGTATTTCGAGCCAATGAAATCACGAGCTTTGCAGATGCTAATTTTTGCTTTCGGCAGATTATTTTACAAAGTACACATTCATAAACAATTATAATGCACATAGGTAAACAAAATGCATTTCATTTAAAAATACACGTAAAGTAAAAAAAAAAATTTTAAATTTTGAAAATGTTTTTGAAAAATCTTAATATTTGAACGCATTTACCGAATAATCAAATCTGAAGTTTAATCTAAAGTTTGCAAGTAGATCAACAAGTTTAATGTTAGTTTTGAATTCAACGGAGAACACGTGATTGTATTTATCAGATGACCATTATGAGTTTAGTCCATTAAAAATCTATTATCCTTAAAAGTATGTTGCGCTTTATTTTTTGCCTTTCTCTTGTGTATTTCTTTTTCTATGCAATCTTTAATGTATTTGCTTATCTCTTCTTTCCATTACTGTTTTTCCATAAAAAAGTAAAATAAGACTGCTTTTACTTGGTATGGTTTTTTTGAAATGCTGAAATCGATGGTTTCTTGTTTTGAAAAATAAGATAAAATAGACCCATTTACAAGTGGCCAATTTCCTGTTGATGTTGCAAAAGGAAATTGGAACAGAAGGTATGAAGTAAAAAGTGCTTAATAGGATTTAAGATAAATAGAATTTTATGGATATAAAATATTTCATATAAAAGTATCAGTGAGTTTCACACCTTAAATATATATATATATTGCAATTTTATTTTTTATTTATTTTTATTTATTATTGCTTATTTTTTTTTTTATTATTATAAACTCTTATTATTTTATGTGTTTTTATTATAATGATTAGATACTTGAAAGTACATCCCCATTATTTATAAATTAGCCGAAAATAAACATAAACATTTCCTTATTATCTTATCCGTATATTTTATATTATTTTTAATATTTTGAAATTTTCAGCAATGTCGTTGACAAATGTTTCACAACTGATTTGAAAAAAAATCAAAATTAAGTTACAATATTTATAAAAATATGTTTAAAAATGTCAAAATTCGTAAGAGAAGTTAAGAATTTGAGATGTAAGCTCGTTTTTAAAAATAATACATTAGAAATACATTAATTTAAGAATGTGTATAATTTTTTTTAAATAACCAGAAATAAAAAAATATTGTGTTCTGTGGGATAAATCGGATATTTAAGAACACGATAATTTTTTTCAAGATCAAGTCAAATATTATATTTTGGAGCGTTAGTTAAAACAACTAGAGCAATATAAAATGTGAATCATATTAGTCTTTATGGAATCTACATGCAATACTTTTGTTATGTAACGATTGGGAAAAATCTAATTTTGTCCATTGAAAATAATTATTTGAAGCAGATAATTTTAAAAATTAAGTGGAAATTTCCGATCGGTTGTATTTGATTAAAGTTCATTTTTCGCTTTTCGAACAATCCATCATTAATTTTTTTCGGTTATTATAATTTTCCTATGAAACAGAAGAAAATGTTGTTATTGTTATTGACTTATTCCACCTTGATATCGTTGCCATTTAGACGAGGAAAAAATTGTTGCTCAAAATGATGAAGCAGCAAAAACATAGTCAGAAATATTTTGTTTGAGATTTCTAGATCTTTTAAATTGGCTAAATCCATGACGGTCACATGATAAATGCAATCACGTGTTTTTCATTGAATTCGAAACTGACATTGGACTTCAAGTACAAGTCCAATGTCAATTGTTCTACTCAAAAAAAGTTTTTCAAAATTAAAAATTTCTTTTATTATACGTGTATTTTTAAATCAAGTGTATTTTGTTTACCTATATTCGTTGTTATTGTTGACGAAAATGTACATTTTAAAAGAAAGTTTCTACAAAAAGTGACAGTGGGCAACAGCGAAGGGCATGAACTGATTGGCTGAAAACACGTGATTGCGTTTATCATATGACTAATGACGTCACATGAATTTATGAACTGATTGCTAGGAAACACGTGATAATACTTATCATGCGACTATGATGTCACATAAATTTAGCCCATATTCTAAAACAAATTTTAAAAAATAATAAAACAGATATATCATTTTAATTTCTGTTTAATGTTATGAATTAACAAAAAATTCTTCATTCAAAACATAAAAGTGAACTTAATTCAGTTGGATTATTTTTAAAATTATAAAAATAACTAGAGCATTTAAAAATTATATAATTATATTGAGTAATTTTACTTAATATTTCTACATAACATTTTCCTGTACGTTAAATGAATTGGATTAATTACATTTACATTGTATAATATTATTTAATATTATCATGGATTCTGAGATAGATCAATTAAGAAATCTCAAGGCAATTGAGTGATGCGAGTAATAATTTATTCGGTACGACTGATGATTGTTGAAACTCGAGGAAGTGTAGTATTTCGCAACAATTTTCTGTTTGATATAAATAAAACATTAAGTCTTCCTCAAAATTATATTAAGTCATTTTACAAATCATAATTAGGGTGGTAAGAATTTATTTTTTTTATTTTATATAATTCTTTTTTAGATTGAATAATATTCATTAAAAATGAGCATTCAAATTATAAATAATATAATATTCAAAATAAGTATAAGATTTTATTTCAGTCTTAACTATAAATAAAATAAAATAATCGCTGCTAATTATGCGTATTTTAAACATATGGAAATTCTATAACTCTCTCTCTGCAAGTGCGTGCACACGCATACACACAGCCATTGGGCTTAATTTATATGAAGTCATAGTCACATGATAACTATAACATTTATTTCTAGCCAGACAGATCATAAATTCATGTGACATGACAATCACATTATAAAAGCAATCATGTGTTTCCAGCTAATCAGTTCATGTTCTTCAGTGTTGCCAATTTTTGTTCTTTGCGGAAACTTTCTTTTTTAAAATGTACATATTCATCAACAATAAAAACCCACATAAGTAATCAAAATACTCTTTATTAAAAAGTAAATGTTCAAAACAGACTTTTTTAAAACTTTAAAAACCTTTTTGATGATGTTTTCTATAACTCTTGAACATCTTTATTCAATTATAAAATTGAAAATTTTATCTAAATTTTAAATCTTGAAGAACAATTGCAAGTTAGTTTAATGTCAGTTTTGAATTCAATGGAGGACACATGATTGCTAATTTGTTAATCATAAGATTAAATATTCCTTTTTTAATGTAAAAAAAATATTTTTTAATTTATAATACAGACAAAAATTCAAAATGAAAAAGATATTTTTAAAATTATTCTTGCATTTAATTTTGTAAATTGTTTTCGTACTAAGCTTGTCGAACCTGTTTTTATATAAAAGATAATTATTTTGGAAAATACAAAAGGAAAAAAAAAACGTTTGTTTCAATTTAAATAACATAGCATTTAAGAAATAATATTAAAGTCAATATTTATTTAATGAGATTTCTTTCTTTCAGGAACTTTACGTTGTTACAATTATTTGTTTTTGTGAATTTAAAATGACTATTTTGAAGACTTTAAAATAATATTTTAAAATAATAATAATGTAAAATATTTTTTACACATGAAGGAAATGTGCATGAATGTCTTTAAAGAATGAATAATCACTCTGAAAAAATTCTCCCAAAGAAAAATTTGAAAATCTATGATATTTTGTGTAAGATATATTTTATTGTATTTAGTTGGAGTCGTCTTTTAGGATGTTAACATTGAAATCTAAAGAGAATAGACCTTTTTTATGTTGTAAATTCCCCATTTGTTCCATCTTGAAACATGATTAATTCAAAATATTTTAAATATATAATTTTTCTAAATATAAAAATGATTGAAACATATATTGTCTGAGATTTATGCTCTTTTTAAAGAAATCTAAGTAGTTTCTATGAAGCAAGACTCTCTCTCTCTCTCTCGCACAAGGTGTATCAAAAACCAAATCGCTATGCTTATTTAACAGATAACGTACAAATCTCAGGTTGAAATGGATAACAAGAAACGGAACTCAGATTGAAGTAAAAAACAAACAAACCAAAAACTACTTAATGCAATGGGCTAATTTGTGAAAGTAACATGATAAATACAGTCACGTGTTCTCCATTAAATTCAAAACTAGCATTAGACTTGTTGTTCTATTTATAAAATTTAGATAAAGCTTCAAATTTGATAGTTGGGTAAAAATGTTCACAAATATTAAAATTCTTCAAAAGTTTTCAAAATTAAAAAAAAAAAAAATGCTATACGTTTAATTTTAAATCAAGTTTGTTTTGCTTACCTGTATGCGTTATATTGTTGACAAATATGTTCCTTAAAAACGAAAGTTTCTGTAAAATGCAAAAATTGGCAACCGCAAAGCGCATGAACTGATTGGTTGGAAACGTATTTGAATTTATCTTGTGACTATGATGTCAAATGAATTAATGAACTGATTGGTAGGAAACATGCGATTTATAATTATCATGTCCTGATGACGTAACAGGAATTTATCCTATTGGGAAGAAAGTGTAAAAGTTGCAAACAAATTAATTTGCGGATTGGAAGATAATTATATGCTTATATTTAATATAAGCATCAACAATAGTAGCGTTGGCCTATATTCTCAATGGAACAAAATGCAATATTTATGATATCTATTTCTTTTTCTAAGTTCCTCTAAGAATGACGTAAATTGAACTTGAAACAGTATTTTTAGCAAATCAGAATCCGCAAAATCAAGAAATGTACACAAAAAGGGGATCACAGGAAGAACTGTTAATCGATTGAGCAGAATACACCAATATTAAATAAGTGAACAGGCATTGACATCACGCTACAAAGCAACACGAGGGCTATTGGCGACGGACCTCGTAATTTTGAACTATGGGCAAGTGACGAGGACGACACCTAAATTGGCATCCCTTCTCCTAACTTCCACACAAACGGGAGGACGTATGAACGTTGACAGATTTAACGTACATCGGCTTCCTGTACACGTCGGGTCTTCAACGGTACTAGACTCGAACTCATCACACGCCGACCTACTGGTCCGTGACTTTGATTACTAGGCTATTGCGGCCACACACCAATATTAATACCGTTAGCTAAAGAAGGCTGGATATTCATAAAATCGTTTTTTGTTTATTTTGTGATTTGCATCGATAACATTTGACATTAATTTACATAGTTAATATTTGTTTTGTCATTCCCCAACTTCCCAACTCGATCTTTCCTCTTTATTTCTGAAGTGGTTCAGATATTTATAAATACATAAATTTTATTTAAAAAAAAACTAGATTTCTTTTGAGTAGCTAGAAAAATTGTTCAATTTCTAGTTTTTTTCAACCGAACAATTTTTCCACGAAATCGAATTTAAATATTTATATACAACTCAGATGGGTTATGAATTTGTCATAGTACAATTTATGTAAATTTTGGAATATCTTTAATTTATAAAAACTGTGTTAAGTACAATTCAAAAATCTTAATTATTTTTTCCGAACAATTATCAAAAAACTATAGAAATGAAGATAGCAAGAGCACATACAATTATGTCAAAATATTTCAAAACTTTTCTAAGGTGAAAAATATCTCTAATCACCTAATCTCTGAGATGACATCTAGAGCAGCGATTTCTTTGCTGTGACCTCGACTCGATTTATCATTCTAAAGCTACAGTTTTTTTTTTTTTTACCCCACTAATCTCTTTATTTCCAAAGTCAAGTTTTCCTACATGCTCAGCAGCAATAATAAAGACTTAACTTTACGACAAAGTAGTCTAAAATTTATGTTGTTATAAGAGAAAGAGCGCGACTTAGTTGGAAAGACCGGATCTTATCAGAGCGGTAAATTACCTTCTCTCGGCATACGTTTCTGTGGTGCGTGATATTTTAGCGGATGTCTTTTAGTTCAAACTCTCCGCATGCCTCTGTATGCAAAAGTATATTTCAAAAATGGAACTTACAATAAGGGACAGAGGTAGATGATTTAATCCGTAATGAAACAATATATAATAAAGAAATATATTTTATGTAGGCTTTGGTATGTTGCTTTTCTATGAAATGCTTATTTAAATATTTAAAGCATACTATTCTACTCGTATAATGAAATTGTAATACTTCTGTCTCGGACGCACACGCCATTCATGTATATACTTTTGGACCCTAATTTAACGAATTCATCGGGAACGAACATTTTAATCGTTAATTCGAAACTATTAACGATATCGGGATCAATATGTATATATGTCATTATTTGGAGTAATTCTTAAAGATTGACTGGAGAAAAGTAAAGTGCAACCGTTTATCGTATCACATTTTTTTCCAATCTTCAGCAAATCATTCAGTACTCCAAGCCATGACAAGAGACAAGTACCATTACAAGCATCGATCAGGAGCTAGTGAGTCGTTCACCCACGTGTTTTCCGTAAGTCCACCGAAGTAGTAGTCAAAGTAGTACAAAGAAGAAAATACACCCTGCTGCATAAGGTATGTTTTCACAGCTTTCGAACAATGTAAAGCATTAAAAATGTAACAATTTCTTCATTAATTTCTGCATCAGAATCGTTATTCATTAGCTCCAACAGATCAGCAATCTCCTCACTTTCAGTTGCACCGATAGACAGTTCATCATCAAATGTATCATAATCGTTATAATCTTAAAATATCCTCAGCAAAGTGGAGTGGGGTGAGATAAGAAAAGAATTTGCTGTTCTATTCAAAACTCACGTAATAGGTTGCACCTGTAAGTCTAATAATGGTCTGTACCCTCCCGTCGAAATTTGCTGGTTTCAAGAAAAATCTTTTTCGGTTCCGGACGAAAAGGATGTCGTTTGAAAAGAGACTCAATTTTTTCTAATCCAAACTAACAACAAATTTTTTTCCGGCTGTTGAAGTAATTCGTTAATTCTGGGTTTAATATTCGTTAAATAAGGTGTTTTTTTTTTTTTTCCCTTCATTTTAATAGAGAAAAAGAGACTTATTTAATCGTGAAAATCGTTAAATAGGTGTTCGGCAAATAAGAGTCCGATTGTATATATATAGCTCAGTTTTAATTACAAAGTTTCAGTAACGCCACTCAGTTCAATTACATTTAATTTATCATTTTATTGCATATCACAAGGACATTAGAAGGATTTATTTTTTTTAAGGATAGTTGATTGGGAAAAAGCTTTCAAAAATTTTTACTGCAGAGAGGAGTTAATTTTGGTAGTTATGAAACAAGTTTTATTGAAATAATTTGCTTTCTTAACCGTAGCCAAGCACGACAAAATAAAAGTCCAATACTTGCAAGAAAAATCAATGTTTGTTCGGATTTTTTACTCAAATTCTATTTTAAAAGTAGTGAAAAAATTAACCAAGTAATCCATTATAATAATCGATCCTTAATGATATTATTGATCATATATAATGGGCTAAATTCATGATTGGTCACATGATAAATGCAGCTTGTAGTTTTCTACTTCTAAAAATTAGATATAGTTTTTAATTTGATAATTGGGAAAGGATGTCCAAGTGCTTATCCCGAAGAAGGCATGGATGTTTGTAAATGTACAGTGCATTTACGGCATGGCGGTACCCTAAGCAACCGTCGAGTCGCAAGTCCTCTCGTGAGGTTGATAGAATGGGAAGAGAGATGGGTG
>BMAV01002491.1:53824-71463 GCA_019973955.1 Trichonephila inaurata madagascariensis | reverse complement strand
ACTAATGAGGAAGAGAAACACTATGAATACGCGTAGGGGCTGAAAAAGAATGATATTGTTCTCTAGTTTTGATGACAAATGTGAAAAGTACTTTCAGAAAATTGAAACTTCATATGATAGAACTGTTTGGCAAAAAACTCAAGAAGGCAGGTTTAGTGTTACCAATAACTTTTCAAATCCATATTCATACAAATATTACGGGACAAGTCGTTGTACGATCCTATTTAAAAAAAGAAGCAGAGGTTGGGATGACATATTTGATGAGAATGATGAACGCATTGCTTCAAAAGGTGGACTCGCATTCGTTTCTTAAATTCCTCCAGCCGTGAGAGAGAACAGGAAGGGGAGGAGCATTGGCAACGTAATGAGCGAAGAATTACGTTTCTTCTCCATGGGGACAGGTATACGTAAGGTCTTGCTTCTTTTTTTCTTTTCTTTGGGCCTCGAACGATCATTTCTAACTGTTTTTCCAAGTCGTAATTTCATTGGAGCAGTTGTATTTCACTGTGAGAGGCTCTTGGCTGTGCGAGTGCATGCTTGTTGTTGCATTTACCCAGCTCCGGTGTCATTATTTATTCCCGAGCTTTGTTACTCGGCTGCGATAATAAAGTGGCACGTGCTGAATTCTGACGTTTTTATCTCGCCGGTTGATATTTTTTATGCTGTTGGGTTTTGGGGGTGTTTTCCCACCACTTTCTTTCGATTACCAGACACGAGTAATGTCCTGGATTTTTTTGAAAGATACAAGGGGCTCATGAGTCGTTAAACTTTTAGACTTCTTTAGAAAATATGAAATAGAGCTTTCCACACACTGTGGAATTATTTCTTATACTATATACATAAGGGGTGAGCAGCTTGTTTTGGCTCACGGGCCTCATTGTTAGAGTGGAAGATACCGAATCACCACACTTTTTTTTTTAAAAAAAATGATTGCATTCGTTATAAAAATAATAAGTATGTTAAATAAAATAGTGGCAGTTTTATTTAATTTATTAATTGTGCTGATTTCGTACTGTTTGTAGCTGCATGCCCATTTAATTTTAGTTTAATGAAACAAATGCATCTTATCACACTTTTTCGAATTTTTTTTTTAAAATCAGGAGGGAGATTACTTCATGAAATTCTCATCAGAGCTTGCAAGTTTATGTCAACTAATTTGCATTTATATTTACTGTTGTTGATTTTCATGTAAGAGAAACTTTTCTTACAAATATATGTCGACTAAAATATAAGGAACAATTTCCCATCAAATTCTTTCATACATGGAAATTTTTCAAAAGTGAGAACGATTCGTAAAAGTCACTAAATGTCACAGTATTAAACATTTCCTTCACACTGTGATTTGATTGCAAGTTAGTAAGTTCAAAGTATAGCTAGCGCGTCAGGTGCTGTATCAATATCATCAGTAATGTGATACAAAATAAATTGAATTCAGGCTCAATTTTCTAAAAAAATTCAGAGATCTTGTGAACACGTCTTTCAAACTCTACAGATGTGTGATTTCTTTGTAGAAACATTTTCAGATCCCCCCCCCCCCCTAAAAAGGGGATAAAGTAATTTTGTTTCCCGAATAGTGAAAAATACAAGGCGAATCTTTGATCTTTCACGGGAAAAAAATTTCAATTCAAAATAGATTTTCTGACTGTCTTGGCTGGCCATATATACTTATATTTAAAAAAAAGATTTTGTTTATAAGTTTATGTTTATAGTATTCAATTGCATTTATCAAGCTATATTCTTTAATACGAGTTTTAACTGAAATTCGTTGAAATAAATTACATTAAGGATATTAAAAGAGTTTGGTATATTTATATGGTTTACCAACCAGTTATAATAAGAATCATATAATGTTGTCATTTTTATAACATTTTTTATTAAAAAAAACAGTGCCCTTTTAAACATATTTTAGAAATTTCATGCAAAACTATTTAAAGAAGCTATAGATATTATATATTCCAATCATAATAGCCGTTGGAATGAAATAGAAGAATTGTGAATTTATGTAGAATAAATATTTGGTGAAATAAAGAAAAATACTTTAAAAAAAATATAGGTAAAAATTTCGAGTGAAAATACTAATTTTTATATTTGAAATTTAGTAAAGATTTTTGCAGTTTTCATTTGAGGAATAATTAATTAACAATAACTAATAAAACCAAAAAAAGTAATTATATTAATAGTATATTTGATACTAAATGATTAAATTCCAATTATACTTTAAGAGAATCGAGTTAATAAAATAAAATCGAGAAAAAAAAGTGTAAAAGCCTACTTTCTTTTGAATTTTACTCAGGTGAAAAGGGAAAAAAATCATCACGTCTACAATCCATTTGTGTTAGCTTCGTAGTAGGGAAAGGTAGCAACGTCGGAAAAAAAAAAAAAAAAAAAAAAAAAAAAAACCTGAAAAGGTTCGTAAAAAGTCGATGCTTTAACAATTAAAAGTTAACAAATTGAATGTACATGTAGATTCGGTAATGTCAATGAAGACCTACCTTGTAGAGGGGCTGATGCACGTTAAATATGTCGAGGCTCTAAGTCCTTCCTTTGGGGTGGTATGGAGATACAGGTGTTGTCCTCAGCACATGACCGTCTCTCAAAATTACGAGGTATATCACCAATAGCCGTCGTGATACTTTATATGCGATGTTAATACTCCATCACTCACATTCTTGGTCTTTTGAAATGTGAAAAAGTATGTCTTCTTTTATTCATTGTTGTAGTTTTCTTGATATAACCTTCACTTTTATTTGATTATGAAAATGCAAAACGTATTATTTTATCAGATTATTTAATTACTATCTCTAATATATTCAGGGTGTCGCCGAATTCGACCGACAAATACAGAACGGGTGATAGTAATAGAACATGGGGGTCTATGGTGATTTTATTGGTGTACTTAAATGTTATATAGGGTGTTTCCAAGCAACACGCTGTATACCAATAAAAATATTCTTATTCAAACAAACTATGATTTTCTACAAAAAAATGTCATTTAGGTTGTTTTGACCGGTTACTGTGATTCAAATGAATTAGATGAGTAAATTGAGTCAATTGATTGCAACTGAAATTAACACAAGCATTATTATGAAAATTCAAATTTTATATGCAATTAACATAAGAGTAAAATACTGTCATCTGCAACAAAGCCCCTGAATAATGACAATTTTTGCAATTTTTTTCTTCTAATCATAAGCAAAAACAAATACGAGAGATTAAAACATACGTACATTATTGTCGCATTAATTCATTCTGCCTTAAGAAATCAAACGAATGATATCTAAACACGAAAAAAAAATCGTGTGAGTTTAGTGCTTTATTTTCGCAGAACATCCATTTTTCATTCCAATAAACAAATATGTTTTCGAGAACTGATTTTTGAATACTTTACCGTTTGGGTACACTATAAATGCTCATTTGGTTTCTTCAGTTTCTTAATAATTAAGAAATAAATAATATACATTCTCCAAGATTTTAAAACTGAAAAAAGAATCTTTACTGTTAACTTTTTTTTATCATACTCTATTCCTTAAATTTCGAGGCATCAACTTCATTTTTCTTTTCATTATTTTTACAAAGGTACTGGGCCTTATTATTCACGCATGCATTTTTCTCACCTCCCCCATTGTTTAAGTACTGATAATCAAACAGTATTTTTGCACCAGAGATTGGCAACCAGAGATTCAAACCAGAGATTGTCAACCTTGTAGCTGTGGCATGCCAAACCAATCTACCCACATGATTCAGGGTGGCACGCAGTAGGTAATATTTGAAACAATTCGATTCCCAGAGCAATGCATATAAAGTTAGGGAGTTGAGGTAAAAATAATAAATATTTAGAGTTTTATTATATATTAAAGATACTTATTTACAGGAAAATGAGCAACATAAAATATTGCTATTCCTTCAAAACATAAGCAAAAAAATTAAAATTGTAAATATATCATGTATTATGTGACTTTTGAACATATACATTTTAAAATGAGAAATAAACAATGTAAAATATAAATATTCCATCAATATAGTAAGTTTAAATTTTAAAATTTTGATGAGAATTTTGAGTTTGCACTGCTCTACTTAATACCGTAGGGGTATAATTTGAGACTTTCAATTTGACACTGGTTTCTGAATGTTCAGCTGTTAAATAACTTCTTTGTGGACTCAAAATTTATTTCCTATGGGAAACAATTTGTTCTCATAGATATGTGGAAACAAACGCAGAAAGTAGAGCACACATGCTATTTTCTTCAAACAATTAAATCACAACACACAAACTATACGTACGCGGATTCAGCAACAGGGGCGTAGCTACCGCTGTATCAGCAGTATCAATGATAAGGGGCCCCCAAGCAACAGGAGCCCTAACATGAGTCACTACAGTCCCACTAACAGAGTTCTCATATCTGAAAAAGAGCTTCGAAGGAATTTTAATACAGGGCCCACACATAACTAACTATGCCAGGATTCAGCAAAATCATTTTATACCTAAGAATTGAAAGTAAAAAACCACCTTTGTGAATTTAAAAATGCGTTCGTGATCGAGAAGAGAGACTGAGCAATTTAATTTGATCACGCATATAACTTTGTAGAGTGAAGTAAAAGCTACATCTGGCACGCATGCCATAGGTTGTCGACGCCTGACTCAAACGTTCAAAACAGGAACAATATTTGTTTTTAGTATTATTAAGCGAATTCCCTTTCTTTCTTTCTTTTTTTTTTTATGAACGTAACCCTATATTTTTTAAAAGGGAGTCTAAATATTTGATTCATTCTAAAAGGCGTTGATGTAATTTAATTACAGAGAGGTGTGAATAAAATTCATCCGGACTAGTATTTTACTTTAAGAACCTGTACCTGTTTATTGAGAGAAACAACCCCTTGTTTTGAGGCCTGTTGCACTGGGAAGCCACAAGGGTCCTCGTTCATTACCATATTTATTTGTTGGAGATGGATCGTCGCTGACAGTCCGTTACTGAGGCTCGTTTCCCCTTTTTTTCTCACACGTCACGAGAGCGGAAGGTAAGGAACGTCTGCCTGCCTGTCTGCGCAAGCCTTATAGCCCGGATCCCGGGGTCAATGCCACGATCTAGCCTGGGGTCGCCTAATTAGAATAGGCGACATTAATGTGGACAAGGCTCTGCACAGGTCCACCGCGTGAATACCTTAACCTGGAACCGCGTGTGATGTCGGTCAGCTCGTTTGTTTGAAGTGCTCTTTTTCTTTCACGAATTTCGAGGAAGTGCGTATCACTTTTTTAAATCAATGCGTGTTTTTTACTTTAGAGTGTTTTCTTTTACCAACTTAATTTTCTCTCTAATTTAAGGTAACTGACTACGTTCGGAACTGTGATTTTGCACAAAAGTGTAAACATGAATAATTTTTTTCATACTTAGTTTTCACCTGAATTTGAATATACATATACAATTGTTTTAACGATATTATTACAATAAAAAATTATTCAAAAGCAATTTTTTTTTTTTGACAAAAAGCAAAGAATCAAAATATTTTTTAAAAACATTCTCCTTTTATCGAAAATGGTTCAATAATATTAATAATTTGCCTGTATATATCTAAGACCTCTGTACAGAGTCTGTAGTAAGATTCTTAAAATATATAGTTTAAAAATGGATTTTTCATACTTTAATACATTAGAATAGAAAATATTCAAATGAAAGAACAAAACAATGGTTGTTATTTTAATTGATAGTAACTCTGAAAACAATGTGAATTTTTCAAAAATTCTAGTTCAGGCTCTGAAGAGAAGTCTTAGCTATATATAAGCACAAAATATTATAACTGTAGAAGCATTTTTCATAAAAGGAAAATATTTGAAAAATATGTAATTTTTTCTCCATTATTTGTCAAAAAGTTGCTTTTAAATATAATTTCGTGTTATAATATTATTCGTAAAGCAATTATATATTTATGTATAAATATATTCTAACTCACACAGGTTACACTACATAAAAAAAAAATATATTTAAGTGCTCAAAGTCACGGTCTCGAAGGTAGTTGGATATCTTAATATGCTCACCAGAGATTTATTTATTTATTTAATTTTTATTTATTTCACCTTTTCGATTGAGGTATTCTCTTAACATCTCTGATTAAACAAGTTTTCTAGATGAAGTTTGTATTCCGCGGGGAAATAACGATTTGTAATTTTTTTTTTCACCGTGCATGATAGCTTGCTTGAAAATTATACGAAATTCCTATGCTAAATTGGCTCTAGATAAGTTTGTCAACCTCAAATTATTTCCTTGGACGTCTTTTCAATCGCATATTCTAAATTTTAAAATAATAAATACAAAAAAATATAATATAAAATTATAATTACATATAAAACACTAAAAGCTAGAATTTATTAAAGAATAAATCTTAATTCTCTACAACACCAGCTTTTCAAAAATGGAATTTATTCAAGATCGTTACTTTTTTTCCCCTTTTATTTATTTATTAGCATACGAGCCTTAGGTTTTTATTATGAATGTAATTTTCCGTCCATAATTTAATTAAATCAACATTTGTAATTTAAATTAGAGCGGGAATTTCTTGTACAGATCTCATGTAAGATATTTTCTTTTTTCCAATTAAAACAATGAAAAATGTTTGCGGGAAAATTTTTTATTTCTACTTTTAAACAATGCTGAGGTGAGGAAAATTCATACCTGATTTTTCGTGCACTTTACTTTTTGTATAGTTTCATATATAACTGTGCATATCGACAGTCGACCTATTTTTCTACTCCTTAAGAGCACGTTTCTATTAATTTTTATAGAGACAGTATTTTAGACTATTTTGAAATGAGAAAAATGGTGCAGTGAAAAAAGCTAATTTGAATTTGACCATGACTTCTTTTTTAATTTATTTACATTGTTCGCCACTTATCATCAATCAAAGAAGCCTAGTGGTAAAGGTAATGGAACTAGTGACTGGCGTGTCTTGAGTTCGAGCCCAGTACCACTGAAGACCCGCCGTGTAGGGAAGCGATGCAAGTTACATCTGTCGAGAGCTCAAATGTCCTCCCGTTGGTGTGGTAGAAAGGAGAGAGGGTGCCAGCTCAGTTATCTTCCTCGTCACTTTTAAAAGTACGAGGTCCGCCGCCAAAAGCCCTCGAGTAGCTGAAAAGTACGACGGTAATATTCATATACTTGGTGTATTCCATATTTCCTACTGTTCTTTAACAGCCTCCTCTCCTCGATAAATTCATGTTATTTATCCTGTATAACTCGAAATATCGAAATGAAAAAAAGAACATTTATTTGCAGTTCCTCATACCTTATCTCCTTTAAGAATTTGTTTGATCAGTTAAGAAGGAATAACAGTGCAAGCTATAAATCATTAAAAATACTGCAATTTCCCTTGAGTAGCTGCGAAAAGCTTTCTTTGTGGCCAAAATTTGCAATGAAAAAAAACAAAACAACTTTTAATGTAATATAATTATTAAAAATTTAAACTATTAAATTATTAAAAATTTAAATAGAAATTACTTTTGCTAAACATGTTAGAGTTAGCTTTGACATATGGAGTTGAAATACAAGCCGCATTTTTCTTCTGTCCAAATGCACTACTAAAATATGCATATTTGGTTTTTTTTAAAATTCTGAATTAATTTTTAAAATATTCTAAGGAATTTGATAATTTTTATCGTTTCTTTTGAAACTTCTGCTCGACTTTTGTCAAATGGGTGAATTTTATGTATTTTTAGAAGCTATGATATATTCTGCTGATTTTCATGCTATGTTTCCTTTTTGACTTACTATTACCAGTGTCTATTTTGTTAATTATTTATAGATTTTAATGAATGTTTTTTCCAAAATATAATAAGTTAACAAAAAAAAACCCGATTTTTTAAATGTATTAATTACATTCTGCTTTACAAGAAAGTCTTGCATTTTAACAAACAGCAAACATTTCCATCTAAATATTAATCCACTTAAAGTAAATATTTTACCTTTAGTTGTTCCTCGTGGGAAAAAAAAGAGTTTTCGTTGGGCTTTTATAAGAATTGAGTAAAATGTCAAGAAAATATTTCCAAATTTAGTCTAGAAATTTTTTTTTTTTTTTCCTTTTGCAAGATTATTTATAAGATAATTAAAAGAATTTTTTATACCTTTATTTAAATAATTTAACGCCTTTCAAATATTTTAAAATAATTATTTTTCGAATCGTTTCTAGTTCTTTTTCAATAAATAATAATTTTGCATAAATGTAGGACTATTCATAATTCCCTCCGAGGTTTCAGGGGACTACAGTAAAAAAAAAAAAAATAGACTAGAATATAGCAAAAACTGCAGGTACTAAATGAAGAAATAATTCAAGTTTTATTTACAACTCTTAAAGGTGTAGAATGTTTGATCCCTTACTCATACGGTGTATGTAAATGCGATACAACGAACTTTTGCACCAAGTCCATTCACTGCGCACAAAATTATTTTAAGTGGTGAATCGACCTTTCACTTTCCACAGCAAGGTAAATCGCCAAAACTTAGCATTTGGGGCACCGGCAATCTTCAAAAGGCGCTCTTCCTCGGAAGGCAAAAGGTTCTGTGCTACCTCGTTCTCACGTGTATATGGCAGTCCTTCTCAAACTGTGGGGCACGACCCCTAGGAGGGGGGCGCGACCCTATTGAAAAGTCGAAAACAAAAGACTATTTTAAAAAAGTATTAATTTACTGAACATAAACAAACAGAATACATTCCGACATAATGAAAAATAAAATACACATTTACACTGATATACACTTATAAATGAATAAGTACTGCACAATGTATTTCATAATTAATTTAACTATACTAAGTACAAGTTTAATAATTACCAGTGACCCCGTGAGCTTATTATATATAAAATTATATACAAAAATCAACACATTTACCTTGATGATTTGTACAGTTTATATAATTAATCTCTTAAATGCCGATTAAATGTTTTGCGATTCGCTTCCCAATGCCACCGTTTTCCATGTAAGCAGCGAGCATATGTGATGTATGGGGAGGGGCAGGGAGGAATAAATAAGGAACTCCTCTGAAATAAATGAATTCTTCGCAATCACTGTCAGAGTCCATTTATTACATTCCAAAGCCTTCAGAAGAATTTTATGGGTAGCAGTGAACAGAAAATATCGTGTTTCGAAGAGACGTATATATACGCCCTGGACAATTTACACACTGGGTGAGAAAGACGTTTATATACGCCGGTGGTGGAGAGGTTAAAGTTGTATTGTACCTTTAGCCTCAAATGATCGTATTATCGAATTCAATACATTGTTATTGTATGGAGGAGGGCGCGATGAAAAGTGTGATTGAATATTGGGTCGCAAGTATTGAAAGTTTGAGAAGCACTGGCATATGGGATTTTCATTTCCTTATGTAACCGATGTTGTGTGCTTGTAGATGCCATAATTATTGGAACATGAAGAGGGTTTAAACAAGATAGATCTTCAACCCATATTCTACGGGATGTGCATGGTACCTTAATACACCATTATCTTACCGTTGGATTGGACGAGCTTCCGAATATGGCGTACTTTTTTTGCCATGGCCTCCAGACTCACAGGATTTAATACCTTGAGAGACTATGTAAAAAAGAATTGTTTTCTTAAGCCCCTTACTGTTTTATTTATAAGAATACTGAAAGGATATACTGTTGATAGTACCATGTTGAATTGTTTGGCAGGAACTAGATGAAAGCATTGACGTATGCCTTGTATCCAAGGTTTTACACACACAGAATACCTGTAGGAGCCGTAAACAAAACTTGAATTGTTTATATATTTAGTGCAATGCTCTATTTTGTTGCATTTGTCTCAGTTTCAGTACTGAAGCCATCTGAATCCCCGCAAGGAATTATGAATAGCCCTGTAATTAAATGTTCGATATATTTATGTTATTTTTAAACTTATTAAAGAATTGAGCTTTTCTTAGTCTCTCCAACTTTTTTAGTGCATCGTGTTCAGTAGAGAACAAGTTTCCATTTGGCTAAAATTTTTCTTTAGATTATTTCTTCACCATTCAAATGATATAAAATTGCCATCAATTTGATAGCTGTAATGTTATGATTTCAAAGAACAGTTACCCAAATATTTTTTTTCCTTTTTTCCCCCTTATGTTTCATTTTCCCTCACGTCAAATTTGTTTATAAAGAGTGAAAAAACTTTTTTTTTTTTATTGTAAAAGTCTTGTCTGTATAATACAGGTACATCCTGTATTATTCGGAATTTTTTTAAAAAAAAATAAACATTGAATAATTGCTGGTGAATGATTACGTTCTGAACCATGATTTTAAAAAACCGTACAAAGGGCTAATTTTTAAAAATTTTTAGTGTTAGTTGAATTAGAATATACCTATCAAATCATTTTAAGAATATTATTACAATAAATAAATATTTAAATGCAATTTTTTTTGCAAAAAGTGAAAAAAGAATGACATATTTTGAAAACATTCTCCTTCTACGAAACATATTCCCGTAATAATAATATTTTGCCTATATATATAGTAAGGAATCTTTATGTACAAGGAAATTCTGCATATCCCGAACTAGGATTTTTGAAAAATTTAAATAATTTTCCGAGAAATGATCAATTGAAATAATAACCGGGAATTTTTAAAAAAATTTCTCTACTCTGATGTATCAAAATATGAATAAACTCCTTCCTAAATTACATATTTTAAAAATCTTAGTTCATCCCCGATACCGGGGACTTGAGGTAGACCTGTAGGCAAAATAATATTAGAGAAGCATTTTCATAAAAGGAAAATATTTTTAGAATATGTCATCCTTTCTTTCCTTTTGCCAAAAAATATATTTAAATATTTTTTTTTTTTTTGTGATAATATTCTTAAAGAAATTTTATATGTATATTTTAACTCAAAATGGCACTAAATATCAAAGAAATTCTTCATTTATATTTTTTTTTCACTATATGTAGGCAGATACTTTAAGTTATCCCATGCATTAAAAACAAATTAAAGTGAGAGACTTGAATACCATCCATCTTATTAAAAGCTTAAAATAATCTTCTATAAAAATGTTTCATGGATATTAAATGATATAGCTTATTAGATGAATGAATTTTCAATTACAATGAAGATACGAATTTGAAACCGATCATATGTGACTTCAACCCGCCCCCCCTTTGTGTTTTCTCTCCTGAGAGTTTAAGTCACAAAATTGTAATAAATACATTGACTTTGATTAAAAATATAACGGTAAATTTTACTTATTCTGATTTTGTTACGTTTATTGAAAATTTGATGGTGTATTATTTCGTACATACAATAAAACTTTGCAAGAAAATAAAGTGTGTAGATTTGTTGCTCAGTTCACCATACAACCTTTAAATACAAATCACAGAATACTTATACGTACCTCATAAGTGTATTAAAATTTTTTCATTTTGTGACCCAATCCTTTCCATTGTATTGAGTAATAAAAGAAAATTGTTATTTAGAATTGGAACTGAAGTTTTTAGAGAAATTTATTAGAAATATATTTGAATATTGTTTAAAGAAAATTGGCTCTATTTACTATAAGCTATTATTTATTAAAATTCGAATTATTTTCGTGTTTATTGCCGAAATACTGTCCTTACAAAATGTTAATTATCTATTCATCTTGCTCTTAGAAAGTAATGTTTCACAAAATTCGATAACATTTTAGGAATTTTTTTTAAAAATGTAGGAATGGTTTATTGTGGATCGAAGATTTGGATGTATGCATTCGTTATATTAAGCATTTTTTCTATATACATTGTTCATAGCTTCTCCATAGTGCTTAGATGTGCAAACAATTTGGAATATTAGATTAAAATGGGAAAATTGAGTCTTCTTGACAGCATTCTTTATATAATATTAATAAATACAATTAAAGTTACAATATTAATAAAAATCAATTGTTTACTATTTTAATCTAATAACTTTCGTACCTTCATGATATAAATTGTTCTAGGCTACTTACATAATTTTTCATTCATGAGTTAAGTTTAAAGACAAAATAAATGAATGATTTTTAGAAGTTTAGGGTTCTTAACTGTTTCGATGTAGAATTTAAAAACAATAGAGTGGCCGTGGTAGCCTATTGGTCATGGCAACGGACTCGTGGCCGACGTGTCAGGAGTTCGAGCCTAGTGCCACTGAAGACCCACCGCATTGAGGAGCTGATGCATGTCAAATCTGTCGAGTTTTAAAGTCCTCCCATGGGCGTAGTGAGGAAGTTTGGAAAGGGGGTTGACAGTCTCAGGTTCGTCATTTGACCATAGTTCAAAATTACGAGGTCCGTCGCCAACTGCCCTCGTGTTGCTTTATGGTGCGACGTGAATAAACACACGTTCACTTAGAAGCGCTGATAAATTTGCTTTTTAATAAATAATTTTAAAAAATGGGAATCCCAGTTGAAACCCACTTATGAAGCGATTAAGAAAATTATTGTGTTTACTTAGAAATACTTATATACTCTCTTTACTTATATGTGTATATATATATATATAATCGTTGAAGCTCGAAAGCCGTTAATGAGTAGGTTACTTGGTTAATCTACACATTAACTGATTTACTCCGTTAAATTGCGAAATTAAGAGTTTTCCACATTTTAACTAAGTAATTGTAATAGCTAAATTAATTGCAATATAACATTTTAAACTGTTTGATTTTTTTTTTGTATTGTAGTTTTTCAACTGAGCGAGATGTGATTGATTTTATCATTTTATGTTCTGATTGTTCGACTGTATTAACTTGATTCTTTAGAGATATCATAAAATAAATAAACAACATTTAATTTAAGCATACAGAAACTTTGCAGCTATTCTACCAAAGATATTATTTTCACTTTAACGAGTACTTAGTAGTTTATGAGCAGATTACCTAGATAATTTGAAAAATAAAACTATTTTCTGCACTTTAAAGGATCACCTTAGTTAATGTGAGAAATTTAGCTAACTAATCTACAAATTAACTGATTTCTGCACAAGCAGTAACATGTACTGAAAGTCTGAAAGTAATACATCCTGAAGTAATAAGTCTAATAAAGTCTAAGTAATACATCCTGAAAGTCTTAAAAAGAGTGTTGTATAAACAATGCGCTCGTAAATGGTGACACAAATCAAAACCTTACCCATGCAATCTCTCCAGCGTCTGCTTTCACTGAACTCTTTTTGGCCATTTCTCCATCTATCGCTTGATGAGTGAAAGATGCTCCGTGAAAAACTTTGCCAGAGGCCCTTCTAAGAAGTTCATTGTTCCCTTCGCTGTTTTCTAATGGGAATTTATATCCACTGACCCGCTTGCTGCTCAGCCTATTGCCTACCTGCAGGGCTTCCTGCCACCGATACTTCATTTTTCACTTCACATAGGCCTTTTTTTTCTTAATTCTTTATCTTGTCGACTGTCGTGCTTCCGTTTTAGAGAGATCTCCAATGGAAAAGTTTGATACTGAAATAACACCGATTCTACGAGCTCCTCTAACATAACTCATAATAATACAATAGAAAGCCTTGTATTTTTAATTTCTTTTCTTATCATTAGCTTTATTTTTGAAGATAGGCACGGATATTTTTAAAAAAATTTCTTTCTATTATTTACTTGGCGTAAAGTTCCAACTTTTTTTTTTCACTTGTGTCTTGTATATGCTACTAGAGAGTTCAGTGTTTGAAAGTAAAATATTTAGTGAACGAGATTGTGTATACGATATAATTCGTAATAAAATACATTCCCTTGTACAAAATTATCTTGATTTGTATGCTTCAATTAATGCTCAGATATTTACCGATATAATAAAAACACAAATTATATATTTTTTTAGATTTTTTTTGCTATACTTTATGTTTGACATTTGAATATTTCTCTCTTAGTATTCTATTTGTAGCAGAAAAACGTGTACTTTATTTCTTTAAACATATATAATTTGCTATTTATCATAATGTATTTAATTACCTATTTCTCTATTTATATTTTCTATAAATGACAATTTTTGAAAAATTTTCTGTTTTAGGAAATATATCACGGTAAAATTGTACTGTAAGCATTATTAAATCTCCCTCTTCACAAAAGAAAAAAAAAAACTCAGTTATTTTTCGAAGAAAAAACTTGTAATATTCGGTGATTCAGTAGGACTAAATTCATGTAACGTCATAATCACATGATAACTACAAACACGAGTTTCCAGCCAATCAGTTCACACGCTAGGCTCTTGCCAAAGTTTGCTTTTTTCATGTTCCTTAAAAAAGTATATATATTTGTCTACAATACTAACACGTATTGGTAAACTAAACGCACTTGATTTAAAAGTACTCATGGACTAAAAGTATTTTTTAACGGGCTAAATTCCTAACTGTTACTTGATAAATTCAATCACGTGTTCTCAATTGAATTCAAAACTGATACTAGAGTTGTACTTATTGTTCTGCTCGTAGAATTTAAGTAAAATTTCAAATTTGATGATTGGGTAGGATGATTAAGTATTAAGATCCTTCAAAAGGTTTTTCAAAGTTAACAAAATTCTTTTAAGTGTTTTCTTAAATTATGTGCATTTTGTTTACTTAAGTACTTTATTACTGTTGTCAAAATGTTCTTTTTAATAGAAAGTTTCTGCAAAAAGGAAACATTGGCAACAACCAAGCGCTTTAATTGATTTGCCGAAAACACAAACTTGCATTTATCGTGTGACTATGACGTCGCATGAATTTAGGAATTTATAGGCTGGAAACACGTAACACCCGTTATCATGTGACTATAACATTTTGAAGAATCTTAGTATCTGAATATCTTTACCAAACAACCGTATTTTTTCTAAATTTTACGAGTAGAACAAGTAAAGTCTAATTAGATTTCAATGGGGAACACATTATTTCATAGCCCACTGTATCTATTGTATAGTATTCATGCAAATGTGTTCTGTGAATGAAAGGACACTAATAAAAATAATACATCATAAAAATTAAATACGTATTCAATTATTAAAAATTAATAATATGTTTCAGAAAAATCTTTGTCCCTTGAAACATTGTAAAAATTTAAACAAAATAAGTGATTGTTAATCTGTGCAAAAGGGAACTTAAAACAGGGAGAAAACAGTAAAAAAAAAAATAAAGAAAAGCTCACGATGAAGCAATAGAGTTAAAATTATACCTTAAGGCTATTTCTTTTCGATTTTTATTAGGATGAAAATGAGGTAAGACTTTCTAAAAGAAATCTTTGATTGAACTCTTCAGTAATCGAAAGAAAGAAACAAAGAAAACAAAAAAGTAAAAAGGGATGATAATGAAGATTAGGAAAGTATAGCATGCATTCGACAGAAAAAAAAAGGAATTTAACAAAGCAATAAAAACACAGAAAATTTCCCCCTTTCTTTATCATTTACAAATAACTCGGAGGAGTTGTCATCTGTCCATTTCTTCATCAGAATTGGTTATTTTACAGCATTCTTTTTTTCTTCTTCTTTATTTGAATCGGCCAGATCAAAGTAAAAGTGCAAAAGCGAAGTTTTAAATCTTGACAATTATTAAGATGGCGCATAATGGAAATCTCTTCCCCAAGTCATTCATCATAAAACACAATACCCTCTCCTTTTCGCTACACAAAAGTAAAACGCCTTTGTTTAAGAAGTGACTTCAAAAGAGAAACTAAGGCTTGACACCACGTAAAATGTAATTTTGGAAAGATTATTCAAGAAATTAAATTAATTAGTAGATAATTAGAACTTTTTTATACGGTTTACGCAAAAAGATTAATTAACAAAAGAAAAAAAAAAAAGGCGACTATCTGAAAAAAAAACCCAATTTCCCACCGAAGTAACACCTGTTGTTTATAGAATCTTTTTTTACAATTATTGACAGGAATATTTCAAAACTGTGTAGTAAAATAATGTTTTTTTCCTGTCTTTGACTTCAAATGCGAAAGAATAAAAAAATCATCGCCACATTCTGTAAGAACCTTAAGAAAATTTACAACATAATCTTTAACTATAATCGGACCCCCCCCCTCTTTGCGGTTACAGTTACAGTTATGGGTTTTGTGGGATATGGAGCGACAAAGGCCATTATCTCCTTGAAACCCCTTTATGAATAATATACAGATTTTAACAACGTTGGTTCGTAATATTTTTAAGCTTTTAATTATTTTATAACAGTAAAAAATAAAATTTAAAACCGATTATTGTTCATTTGAATAAAGTAGCAAACTTTCATCCCTTTTAGAGAAGCTATCGATTAAATTGCTATCGTAATACTGAATAATTATGAAATGCTACAAATTAAAAAAAAAATGCATAATCAACGAACTGTTGCTTTGGTTTATATATATATATATATATATATAATATAAACAGTATCATTATAATGTGAATAATTCAGATTTATAGAACAAAAGTAAATTACAGTAATGTTAAACTCAAACTAAAACTCATCGGCGCAATAGCCCATGAGAGCTAGGGCCAGTATACGTGACCATTGGGCGTTGAAGTGCATGAGCAGACGTCCCGATTAGGATTTCTGACCTCCCGGGTTTTTCCATTTCCGAGAATATCCGGGAAATCCCGGGAATATAACTGCCGTTCAAGAAATTCCCGGAAATACATGAAAATTTCAAAACAAATTACTTTTAAATAAAATCAATAATAATTATATAAATTAAGGATACATATAAATTCTAAAATTAATACTTGTTTATATAATGAGCTAAAAAATAAAAAATAATAATAAATTGATTATTCATTTTTTTAAAATAGGATTTCAGAAAGCATAAGCAATTATACTTTTATCACTCAGCCTAGTTCTAAGCTTTGTGACGAATAATCCGGCAGCAGAGAATGTTCTCTCGGCTTCAACTAACGTTTGAGTTTTATAATGTTTGGTGATGAATTTTCATTCGAGTCAAACAACTGCATCTCTTGTTTCATGATTTTGTTGAAACTAGTATTTTTTTTGGTTGAACAATATAAAACTTTTGTTTTAGAGTAAATTGCTTTCTCTAATTTTTTGTCCAACGTCAGAGGTTTTTCTTTCAAAATCTGCATGCTCTCTTCTTCTGAGTGCGAAGAGTTGCATATTGATTCCTCTTCTTTGCAGAAAATCCTTGTCACTATATTTGGGCTTGTCTAACAAAACAATTTTTACTAGGCAATCGCGAAATATGGACAGTAACTCCAGCTGCTTCGTATTTTCTCCCAAAATTCAGGTATTGCATTAATCCTATTTAAATCTAGATTAGAGAATATTTCATATTTTTTATGGAAACATATTTTTACATTTATCACGTGACTATTATGCTGCATGAATTTTTGAATCGACTGGTAGGAAACACGTTATTTTATTTAGTTATTGTATGGCTATGATGTCACATGAATTTAGCTCGTTGATTACTATTATCTTGAAGTTAATACCTATATTGATACAAAATTTCTGCTATAAATAAAGTGTTTTATTTTTACCAGAAATCAATTTTTATTTTCCTACTAAACTGGTCTTTTCAGAATTTTTGATGCATCGGCTTATTTCAAAAATGATAATTTGATTAATTCTCACGTAATGACGTCTTATCTTTTTTCCGCAAATATTTTGATAAGTTTGCTATAATATGCGTGATGCTCTACAAACACTGTTTGGGGATAAATTTTTATTTGATTTTGCTCTGACTTTAGCAACGATTCTCT
>BMAV01002491.1:8206-40049 GCA_019973955.1 Trichonephila inaurata madagascariensis | reverse complement strand
TGATTCTGTCCTATGTATATACATATTGATATTAATTGTAACTATTTAATAAAAAGTAGGTAAAATAAAATTTTTCTTTGTTGATCTAAGTAGGAATTGACTTAAATTTTTTTTATTTTTTATATTACTTGTCAAACTTTATATCTATTTCCATAGAGGTTGTGTGTTTTATATAAAATCTCTTTTTTTTCTAATCGGCATTTAATTCATTACTCATTCTCTACTACTTTTTTTCTACCAATCATCTTTTGATTGCCTTTCGTCGTTATTTTTTAACGGTTTTAAGGGTATCTATTACGGGGCCCTGTTACCCGAGTGATGATGACTGCGACGACGTTGTTTCTGTCAGTTCAGGAATTCTTCTTGGTACCACAGAAGATCCTCCTTGTCGAGGAGCTGATGCAAGTTTTCGCTGTCAGGCCACAAAATGTTCATGTTAGCGTTGTGTAGAAAGCTGGAGAGTGGAGTGCCAGCCAAGGTGTCGTCCTCGTTACTTGACATTGGCTCAAAATTACGGCCTGCCACCCATAGCCTTCGTTTTACTCAAATTACGATCAAATACTTTTAGATTAGAGGTGGGCAGCATGTTTTGACTCGAGGGCCACATTTGGGAAGCGGAGGATATCGGAGGGTCACACCTTTTTAAAATAATATTTATTATATAAAAAAATAAATATAAGTTAAATAAATTTTTTTAGTGGTAGTTTTTTATTCAGTTTATTTATTGTACTATTTTCATATTTGTCTATAACTTCAGCACATTGAATTTTAAAATCAGTTTAACAAGGCAATGTACCTTATCAGACCTTTCTACATTTTTCAATTCCTACTATTGGCTCACACTCTCTCTATATTTATTTATTTATTTATCTTGGTGAAATTTTCAATCGTTAATAAAATACATTTTAAAGAGCTCCATTGAGCTGAAATTTTATGTGCAGGACTATTTTGGATGACAATACAATAATTTAATTATAATTAATAAAAATTAATTGATTAAAGCTAATTGTTCAAAGAATTACAAATACAGCCACGTTGGCATCACTTTTGGCGACTTGTGTCAAAACTTGAAAAGGTTTTTTTTTCTCACGTTTTAAAGCATTCAGTTGAACTGAAATTTTATAGATACGATTGTTTTGGATGAAAATACGATACTTTAATGATAATAAATAAAAATGAATGACCACTTAATGTTGTGATTCTGTCCTATGTATCTACATATTTATATTAATTGTAACTATTTAATAAAAAGTAGCTAAAATAAAATTTTTCTATGTTGATCTAAGTAGGAATTGACTTGTTTTCATATCAGGAGAGAGACTGTTTAAATTCTTATCACAGCCTGCAAGTTTATGTCAGCCAACTGGCATATACATTTCCTCTTCATGCAAGAAATACTTTTCTCACAAATATATGTCGACTAAAATATAAAGAACAATTTCCCCGCTCTAATTCTTATTATAATTCTTTACAATTTTTCAGCTGACAAAGATTTGTAAAAGTCAATGTCATAGCATTAAACATTTTCTTCACACTGTGATTTGACAGCAAGTTAATTGATGCAGCTCCTAAGGTACTGTATCAATATCAGTTGCAATGGGATAAAATAACAAATTGAATTTAAGTTCAATTTTCTTAAAATTTTGAAATTTTCTTGTGACATCGTCCTCCAGATTCTGCAGATGCTGTCTAAGTAAAAACTTTTCTTAATTTTGAAAAATAAGAGGCGAATCTTTGATCGCGCACAAGAAAGAAATCTCGGTTCAAAGCAAATTTTCTGACCACGGGCCGCAAGTTGCCTGCCCCTGTTTTAGATCATTATATTAAATATTTGTCTTCGACTTTTTATTAAATTAGAAACCTGGTCCTCCAAAGTTGTATTTTTATGGATTTAATGATTATTTTAAAAATCTAGAGTTATACATCGGGTGCCATTATCTGTTTAAACCACTGATACATCCCATATTAAACCTGTTTACATTGGCCGCGGTAGCCTAGTTGTCAAGGTGACGGACTCGTGGCCTGCGTGTCATGAGTTCGAGCCTAGTACCACTGAAGACCTGCCGTGTAGGTGCATGTTAAATCTGTCGAGAGCTCAAGCGTCCTTCCCTTGCTATGGTGTTTAGGAGAGAGGGGTACCAGCTCGCGCGGGTGTCGCCCTCGTCACTTGACCATGGTTCAAAATTGTGAGGTCTATCACCAAAAACCCACGTGTAGATGAACAGTGGGACGTTCATACTCACTGACTCACTAAACGTGCTTATAACAAAAACATAAGAAATCCTATATATTTCACAATCACTGAGCAAGTATTTTATCTTTTTTTTTCTTTGAGTATGAGTGTTGGTCTGTGGAATAGAGATAGAGAGTTGGGGTTGTGAGCGAGAGCTACTCAATATTTCTAATATTCTTGTCATGCAAATAGATCCACTTTTTCCGGGAATAATTCTAAACTATTTAAGCGAAGTTAATCTGTCACGTAACACATTCATCTTTTTTTTTTTTATCTGGCCTTCTGTAAAAGAAAAAAAAATTATATATTTACAAAGGGATGGGAGAGGGAAAAAAAAGCAAGCGGCTGGGAAGTGTGAGGAGGCGGCAAAGCGTGCGATCGTGCAAGCCTCCGAATGTGTACGTTACGCGCAAATGGATCACGAAGTCTTTTTAACTCCGGAGGTCAACAAATTGATGAGTTAGCCGTGATTTCTGTTTTCACCTTCACCCGCTACCGGTTAGAGAAAAGTTTCATTTTATTTATGACTATCGTCTCTTGACTGAGTGTTGAAGGCAACTTTTCTCTAAGTTAATTGGAACCATTTTAATGTGTAATTGCATTTTCAATTTCAAAGCTACCTACAACAACGAATGTTTTTTTTAAAAAAAAAAAATAGTTTTCTTTTCAGAAAGAAAAATTAGGAACAATCTCCCTAGTCTAAATAGCATTAATTATCACTATTACAAGGTGTAGGAGTATCGCTCAACACTACAGAGATAATTTAAAAAAAAAAAAAAAACAGAAGATTCTTTTTATCTTCGTTTTTGTGTGTAATCATTTTTGAATTATGAAAATGTTAAAATACTCTAATCCTTATTTTTTAAAACTCTTTTCCATAATAAATTGAGTAAACAATGAATTATTTTGTTTGATAAATTTAATGTTTTTATATTTATCAAATCCTATTTTATTTTTTTCTTATTGATTTCTCATAAATGGAAAAATTATTTTATGAATTTCGGAACTTTCTTTCAGACAGTATAGGGGTTAGTGACGCTGACTACTGTGCCGTTTGGCCGATGTTCAAATCCCGGAGAAGGCATGGCTATATTTGTAGGTGTATAGTGCCTTTGCACAATTCAAGTTTTATTTACATCCTTTATAGATGTTCTATGTATGAAGCTTGTGGGGTTACACGGCATACATCAATGCGATAGCCCAGTTCCTGCCGCATTCTACTTCATATGGTATTATCAACGTTATTTAAAGCACGTGTTATCCGTATTATTGGTCTTTTGTATACCAAGTTTCCATACCTCCTTCGCCGTTTGATGTAGCAGAACTACCTGAAAGGATAACTCATGCTGTCAATAGCATCGAAAGTACCTTGTGAAGTAGACTGTAGGAATTGTTCTATCACATTAATGTATGCCGTGCAACCAAGGTTTCGCACATAGAACATCTGTAAAGCATGTAAATAAAATCTAATTGCTTCCGTGCGGTTGTTCTTCTTTGTTATATTCGTCTTAATTTTTTTACTACAGCGTTTCGAAAACAGAGAGAGAATTATGAATAGCCCTGTAGCTCTTGAAAATGGTAATAATTATTGAGCATTTTTCGGTTGAAAATAATAATAATAAATACAGAGAAGTTTGAAGTTGAAATCCTACTGCGTTGTTATTAGAAAACTTTATTGTATCTTGTCTACATAAATGACAAGCATCAACATTTATACACTCCAAAAGAATGTCTGTTGATTCCCTCAAGCGATTATCTTCGTACAATATGCAGCCGATCCCAACGTCAAAAGAGACGAGTTTGCTATAACACAACCGAATAAAAGAAAGCACTACAACACCGAAAGGAGTGACGTCTCCTCCCCGAACCTTAATACCGATTTCTCCACCCCCGATGTCCGTCAAGACGAACGAGGTCGACTTCTTTTGATCACTCCCTCCTTCCTCTCAGCCCTTATCAGACGGGTTCCGTTGCCCAAGTTCATCGACACTCGGGGTACGTCGAAACAAATGACGTATGCCATTGAAATGCGGTTATGAGAACCAGACGAAACGTTACACACAGTCCAATGGCGTAAGTTTTCACAGCGAAACACGTAACTTTTACTAGACAAACGGTAAAACCCCCCCCCCCCTCCTTCACCAGTTAGATGTAATTTTTCTATACCAAGTTTCTAAGCGATAGTGATTAACCCCTTAACGTGTGCGATCGTGTTAATTCGACCTCGCGCGTTAAGTAACCAAACTGTGTACTTTCGAGATAATTCGAGCGCAGTCGTATTTTATGCTGCTGTAATTCTCACACTCGAATACAAGCGTTCGCTGTCTGCAAGAATAGTGAGACAGACTGCTATCCGCCGTCGTGATTTCGTAAATTTAGATAAAGTTTATAGTAAATTTAGATGGATATTATATATAAAAAAAGTATTCTTTCATTTACCAAAATAACAGCATTTGGAACGCCTATGTTTTGTATAAAAAAATTGAGGAGGAAAAAAAGTTAGACATCAGAAGCAAATTAGTATATATATATATGTGTGTGTGTTTATATACACTGTTTAACCCTGTTTTATTCTCCTAAACCAGTGACACAGCTCGGGAAATCATAATAGTTTTTTCCACTCAAGCTGAATTTCTCTTTTTTGGTTTGTAATGGTTTTAATTTATTTACTGCTATATATATATATATATATATATATATATAATAATTCCCTCTAGTTTCCTTTTTGTTAACTCTTTGTACTAATATTTAAACAAACTTTAATTCTTTGGTTTAAAAATAACACTGTAGTCTTAATCGTAATCGGCTAGTCCGAAATCCCTGTCCCGCTCATTCTATCCTATCAGTACCACTATTACATAATAGTCACTGCCGGTATAAAAGCGAAAATCTTGTGTAATCGCTCTTTTTTGTCTGTTCGCCTTCATCATGTAATCGTCGCCATTTGCTTTTTGTCTTCGTGTTGTGTCCGTCAAGATATGTCGTTTCTGTTATATGAGTCTGTTTTCGTGTTCTTATCAAATATCTGTGAATTGTCCACCTACGTGATGTGTGTGTGAATAAAAAGATGAACGTCCACTGAAGACGTTTTCTTGAAGCCACTCGACAAATACCACACTCGGCCAAAATTAATCAAAACTTTTAAATAATTTTGGATTTTGATCCACATTGCAGATAAGAACCGATTATCGTAATCTTGCTCGTACATAAACTTTTATTATCTTTCTTCTCAAACAGCCGTTTCGGAAGAAAAAAATACACACATATTTCTATCAGTAAAAATATTTATTTATACTTTTTCAACAGAAACAACAATAATAATAGTAGTGTTTACTGAACTCAGTGGTGTAACAGCCACAGTTGGCCAAAGCCTACTGTGCCTATCTCAGTTTACGTAACCTTAGTCACTGGGTTGCATGTACAGAGGTTTCGGTTAAGTGGCCAGTTAGATGCGAAACCCCCCCAGTGTTCAGTTCCCAAGCAAGCTTGGTACTCATTTATCGACCCACTGAATGGATAAAAGGCTGAGTGGACCTTGCCCAGCCCGGGAATTGAACCCCGGACCTGTGGCGTGGAAACGCAATACACTACCACTCAGCCACTGGGCTTCAATAGTAGTATTTATTATTATTTTTTTAAAAATTATTCAAAAGTTTCCGTTGTATGATGCGTATACAGCCCAACATTGCAATTATTACACATACAACGTAATTCTCTTTTAGCACAACACACAGCGCAGCATATTGTGGGAGGTTTTCATGTAAGTAGAACAAAGCTGGGAAAATGCCACTCCGTTATTCATAGTTTTCCAGGAGATTTTGATTTATCCGATTTTTTTTTTTTTTCATATATTTGATGGCTATGATAACTTTGTATAAGTCTTCCTACCAATTTGCTACTGAAATCTAAAACTTTTTCGCCCTCAATTTGTTTTTATACAGAACATATGAGTTCTAAATGCGGATGTATATCCAAATGGAAGAATACTTTTTTTTAAATAATATTTATCTAAATTTTCTACAAACTTTATCAAAATTTACGAAATCACGACGACGGATCGCAGTCAGTCCCACGAGTCCAGATGACGATCGCTTATATTCGAGTGAGAAAATTACAGCAGCATAAAACACAACTCCGCTCGAATCATCTCGATTGTGCGCAGTTTGGTCAGTTAGGCACAATCGAATTAACTCGAGCACGCGCATTAAGTGGTTTAGAAATAAGTCCTTCTGATTTTTCTCTTTTACACTCAAAGTACACCCCCTTCGACAAAGTACAGTACATCTCTAATGACATGATTTGTATTGGTGGGAATATCGCTCGTAATTTTCATCCCACATTTCAGGTTAACTACCAGTTGATAGCTCACAGTGATAAAACAAACGCACTTACTTAAGGGTTAACATATTTTTAATGACGCGTAATGGTCTGGCGGACAACAATTTTTTAATTGCGCCCTGGGAAAGGGGGAAAAGCGTGCGCTGTTTCCAAGGGAGCGACTACTTCACTGCAGGGAATGTACGCTTATTGATTTTATTCATTTTATCATGTATGAGCGCTCGTGCGTGAGACTCTTTTGTCCTCGTACATCGCTTAAAGGTGCTGGAATGTCTGAGAAGGCATTTGTAACGCGACGCATGGATGAGGTTCAACTTGATGACTTCACCTTCGCTTTCACTCGATTGTAAATTGAGCGGTGAACATTTAATGACCTACTCTTAATCAAATGTATATGCGCGCAAAAGAGATAAAACTTTTATTTCTTGTACTTTTTTGATACACAGAACTGGAATGTGCTCATAGTGTTCATTTATTATTCAGTCTCCTTTCATTTCATTTATTTATTTTTGAAATTAAATAAATAAATAAAATTTCCCTCTCTCTACTCTTTTATCAAACCTGCTGAAGTTTCTGCTTTTTAAATCAGTTCTGCATTCTCCCGGCCATTTCCTTTACTGAAGGTCGCTATGAAAAACACAGTTTAAAAAATTTATCTCGATATAATACTTACTTAATTATTTTTCTTTTTATGCCGTAGACTTTTTTTTAATTCCGATTTAAATACGTTGATTTATTATATTATTATTTTTTGGTAACTTTGCATGAAGTTTGATGATTGTAATGATTGTATTTCAGGTTTTTGAAGTTAACTTCTTATGGCACGCGGCAGGGAAAATTTTTTGTAACGCGTTACCCATTACGCGTTACGTGATGAACGTAAGGTAGGGATGGATGAAATTCCGACTTTCTCCGAGTTTTTCAAATATTTTTTAAATATTTAAAACTTTAAGGACAGCAACTCTATTCTTTCAACATCACATTAAAAAAAATGTCATACAGATTTTTTGTTTAAATTGTAAATGATTTTATCCGAGCCTTTTCGTTATTTACAAGAATATGTCTTGGAATGTCAGAGGAAAAATTTCTACAAATTTTTACAAAACAGAATTATATCACAGATTTTTAAAAATTTCTTACAAAAACATTTAGTGGATCAAATTATCACGTGTTCTACATTGGATTGAAAGCTGCCATCAAGTTTGTACACTTAATGTTTTACTTATAAAACTTAGATAAAATTTCATAATTGGGTATAGCTGTTCAAGTATTAAAATTCCTCACAAAATTTTCAAGAATTAAAAAAAAAAAATTCTTATACTATACATGTACTTTTATATGAATTGTAATTTGTTCATCTATATGAATTATTATTGATGACTAATATGTATTTTTTAAAAGGAAAAGTTTCTGTAAAAAGCAAAAGTTCGCAACAGCGATGCGAAAGAATTGATTGGCTGGAAACACGTTATCGCATTCTTCATGGGACTATGACCACATAAATTTAACCCATTATCAGTATCAAAGACGTCTTAAGACTTTTTGATGCCCTGGGTCCAGAGAAATCTTAAGATTTTTTGAGGCCTTGGGCCCCTAAGAAAAAGTAGGCCCTACCTGGGATGTTCAAAAAGAGACAGTATATAGCTCGTAATGTCAAATACTCGTACAAACGGTAATTTGAAACATATAAATGTGTATTACTCTCAACCTCACAAACTGGCTCGACCGATGATCGCCTTCCAACTAAATGAGTTGATTGATTGTTTATGGTATTAGTCCTAAGCCTAGACATGGACAATGGTCTTCACATAATAATACAGTCTGCCCACTTTTGCCAGTTGACATGCATTTTGAAATTCCCTGTTTTTCGGAGAATATGTAAGGGAATAATATTTGAGTATTAAAATTATCCGGATCATCATCTTATTGAGTCGAGAATGAAACAAGACCCCCATCGAGGGTGAGGCCCTGGGCCGGAGCCCAGTTGCCGCATGCCTTTAGACGTCCCTGATCAAAATTAAACTGTTTTACTCAGCACGTGCAATTCTTGTCATATTTAAAAGTCCTTAAAATATGTACAATGAGTTTTCTTTTCTTAGATGAAAGATCGATTAAAATTATTTTTTCATGTAAGCAAATAGAAAATCATATTAATGTAATAGTTCTTTTTCTATGGGAGTTATGAAAGCACAATACGTTTTCTTAAAATATTCTTAATAAGATTTCTTTCTTACATTTTGTCGAAAAATAAATAAATAAAGTACTTTTGATGTTTTAGTTGATTAAAAAAGTTTAATTTTTTAACGCAATTTAAATTTTGCATATTTTATTGTCTTCGTGTGTGAAGGTACTAACAAGAACTAATTATTTTTTTCATGTGTTAAATATATTAGAAATATTATTAATTTACCTATCATACAATATGCCATCATGAGATATATTGAATCTCTAAGGAAATATTTACTTTAAGTAAATTAATGCCACTTTTCCCTAAAAAATCAAATACTTATTAACTCATTTGGGAAAATATAATTTGTACTCATTTTAAGGGATTTTTGTTTGATCAATTGACAGTAATTCATGCCTGAGAGAAAGTTATATTTTAAATTTCACCATGTGTCCCCCACACAAGCGAATAAATGTCTTCTTACAGCTTTCAATGAGTAAATAAATATCCATTTACTCCTTTTTTTTAAAAAAATATTTAGTTCAGCTCTTTTTGCATAAAGACTTTACATTTATATTATCAAAGTCATAAGAATTTAAGGAAGGAAAATAAATAGCAAGCGATTCTTCGATAAAATGGCATTAAAACGACTGTCACTCCTATTGAAAGAGCGTAATAACCGTCTTTCTGATAATAACTATAGGGCTAAGCACCTAATGGGTGGCCTCCGATACTCTGTGCGGATCCATAAAGATAGGAAGTGAGGCCTAACGCCTCCACAACAAACTAAAGCATTTGTAAGGTCATTTGCTACCTTGCCTTAATGGTCCTTTTCATTCTCGGAGCTACAGGGAACCACAGAATAACACTGTTGCTTTTATCGTAAAAAAAACAGTGGGAGGGTATCATAATACATATGTTGCTTTTCCGAGACACTTCTTGCTTCTGGCTGTTCTTTTCAATTAATTTTCTTCTTTGAATAGGCATAAAACGTTTTGCTTCCCTTTTTGTGTTTGAGGGTCTAAAAGCATTTCTATTTGCGTTTGTGTGTGTGCACCATCCATTCTAACACGAAAAAAATATACGGATTTTAAATAACAACGGTCTTTTAATGCAAAGTAACTTTTTATTTCATGATGTACAGATAAATTACAGTAGTTTATTTTATAATGAACATACAAACGGTCAAATTAAGTTGACTAGTTTGAAAATAAAAAAAAATATATATATATTTACTAAGGTACGTTCGGAAGTATTTCGGAAGTATTCGTACAGTGTTTTCAAAAAAGCTTATAAATGAATAATTTTGCTGATATTTAGTGTCATATAAAAATCAGAATTATTGTTTAAAATTATTAATTAATTGTTAATTAATTAATTGTTTGAAAAATATTATTACAATAAAAAGTATTTAAATTCAATTTTTTGAGAAAAAGTGAAGGAGGAATGACATATTTTCAAAAAATTATTTTTCATCAAAAATTACTCTATAATAATAATAATATTTTGTCTTTTTATGTCTATGACATTAATACAGGGGCTAAACAACGAATTTTGAAAAATTCACAATATTTTCAGAGTTACTAACTATATTTCAGATTTTTAAAGTTTCAAAACTATCAATTAAAATAATAACTCATATTTTTTTTTCTTTTGAATTTCCCCCTACTCTCTGATATAATAAAATTTGAATAAATACACTTCTAAAATATATGCTTCAAAAATCATTCAGGCTTTAAACAGATGTCTTAGCTATACATAGGCAAAATATTATTATTATAGAAGCTTTTTTTCATAAAAAAAAATAGTTTTGAAAATGTTATTTTTTTTCGTTAAGTGTTATTTTTTCTTTTCAAAATGTCATTTGTTTGTTACTATTTATTCATTAATTAAATTTAATTATTCTAATAGAATAGTATAGAAAAAAGAAATCACATTCTCAGAAATTAGGCCCTCCCAGGTGGGATTCGAACCCACGACCTTTGGATTAAAAGTTCAACGCACTACAGGGACACAACGAACGATTTTCCTTTCTACATATGGCGTTGGACTATTTTTTTTTGTTTGTTACTATTTATTTATTTTTTAAATTTAATTAATGAATCGATATCTGAAAAAAAAACTGTATTAATATCAATATAACATCCATCGGCCCCCTCTACCCGGTGGATCTTCAATGACACGAGGACTCGAACTTGTGACACTCCGGCCACAAGCTCATTTGTAAGAAACAGATATAATACTTGAACGAAATATAGATTGGGGTATGTCAAGAAGAATTTTTATTAAACTATATACCATTACCATCTCCCTCAAATTCAATATAACAAGAATAGTTAAATAACCTGAGTCCTGAATAAGCACATAATTAACATATTCTAATAGAGTACCAATAAATATCAAAACTATTTCATAATTTATTTATAACACCAAAATTGCTTCACATTTCTTTGTCAAAGCTTCACGACCTGCTTATTTGTTGCTCGAATTGAAGTTATTTTATATTTGAAAAATTTAAGGAAACAGGCCTTTATGTATGTAAATCTAGGAAAATTAAAAGTGCATAAGCTTCTAAAGCATAAAGAATTTCTACAATGCTTATAAACTGGGAAGACTTTTGAGTTCTTATTACAGCAGCCATACTATATCAGCATGCCAAATTAAAGGGCGAGGGAAGGTAATCCAAATACATACTTTTTTTTTATATGTACCTTAAAATAGCTAATTTCAAATTTTTGAAAAATTTATTAGAAATACTGTCGTAAGTATCTTTTCCTATTGCTTTTAAAATTAGAAAAAAAGAGTGTTAATACTCTCTTTTTTATGGAATTGAAATATATATATAAGTATACTTACAAAATAAAATTTCGAGTATTATTAATCGTAATGAATTGAGTCGGCAGAGCTTTGTAGTTCAAACATGCATTTCGCGTCTTTTAAGAATTGATGAATACAAATACGGAAAGGTAAATAAACAGAAATAACGTGCTAGGTAAAAATAAGAAAACGTGAGATTATCACTCAATATCAGCAATTTACAAATTTACTGTTCCCATGGACCCCTTTTTATACCAAACATTTGATCATGAACCCCCAAGTGAAATAACTCTGTTTTAATACATGAAAGAAAAATCATAAATGTAACATTGTTTTCTCGAATGGTAAATGTTGACCTAAAAATGCAGTATAAATAAAACATTATGATATCTGAAATAGTACTTTTCAGATAACTTTTAGCTTTGAAATATAGAAACAGATTTTGTACTCAATAAGATGGGTGAAACAATGAGAGGGTTAGCTTCGTACAATACAAAGAATAATACTGTTTTCTACTCAAAACAAAGAAAAAATGTTTTGCATTCACTTCATGTGTATCGGTGTCATACTCAAAACAAAACTGTTGATTAGCTATACAACTCTTTTACACTGCTATATTTTAAACAAGTTAATGCATGTATGGGCGAGAGATTCCGTTCCTATTTGAATCTACATAGATGGTCACATCAGCAAACGGCCCAACTTCCACCGTGCTTCATTTCTTGTACTTTATGTACCTATCTAAAAAGTTTTATTCTAAAACTTTTCATTTAACTCTAAATTTGCTTATCGTGTAAATAAATATCATTACTAATTTATTTTAACTTTCTTAATAATGTAAATGTATGGGTTACAAGTAATTTATTTTATATTAAAACTTTCGCGGACCTCTTATTATAGTCCATGCAACCCCAAATTAATTTTAATTTTTAATGCACTCCCTCAGTAGTCATAAGGATCCCAAGGGAACCATAGGAACCACTTTGGGAGCCTTAGTTATATACATATATCCCTACAGAATTGTAAAGGGGAAAGGAATTGAATGAAAAATTCTTTTGATGTTTTCGAATCTAATTATGCTAAGAACTTCACTTTTTTTTACACAATGATGAATAAAAAAGAAGTTTACGTATATAATTAAAAAGATTCAAATCAGAAAATTTATTGTGCACTTTAAAGGGCACTTTCTCAAACTGAAATTTCGTGTTATTGAACCGCATTGGATTTATTAATTATTTAATTATGCTTGCTCTGAAATCGATAGATATTTCCCGAGAATTTCATCGTGTCTCTTCTATTTTTGGCGTGTTTACGACAGGTCAATTTTAATACATAAACATTGAGGGGCAGAAAATTCTCATTATACTAGGAATTCGGTAGTGCCGCTGTGTCAAAAACTTCCCTTAGGAAAAGTTAGTAAAATCAAAATAGTTAGAAAAAAAAAAGAAAAAAGAATGAAAATGAGAAAAATAAAATGACACACTCTAAGGTTGTCATAATTTCTTATTGTTTATTGTCTGTAGTATTGAGTATCGTTTTGATTTCCTAAACAGTATTATATTATACAAAAATTAGTATCCCTTTAAAATTAAATTCACAATAGTACAACTTTAACTTTATATGTATTCGAATAAAAAAGTAAGAGATTGCAATATTCGGTGCTTATCTGCAACGTGGGTCAAAATCCACAAAATATTTATAATAAATATTTTGATTGATTTTTCATTTTTTTTTTTTTTAAAGTTTTTTTTTGATAAAAAAGATGTTTTAAAATGTGTTTTATTAAATAAAAAAAAATTTATTTTTTTGTCGACCCCCCCCCCCCCGAAAAAAAACTTGAGCGCTTAGGGTCATATAGCAGGAAGGTTACGAAAAGAAAAATAATAATAATGGTAAATAATTCGATTTAAACGGCCATTTGCAGTGAAAGTTTTATTCCAAATTCCGTCTTATAATATTGAAATGTGCCTGATATGAAACTATGTTATGCAAAGGATAATTTTGTTCCACATAATAAAAAGAAAACTCAGTAAATCGCTACATTTAGCCATTTTACAAATGCGTCCCGTAATTTTTTTTCATGGGTAAAACACAAAAAATGAAAATTATCAAAGTAAATAGATTGGCGAATTTTATTAGCCCGCTTTCTTGCAACAAATTTTCCTTCCGGTTCATGTTGCGAAGAGCGATCCTATTAATAGAGCGATTAAGTTTACGACTTCCCTGAGAGGAGCAGCGGCGAACACACAACCGGATGCGTCGTCCCTCAGTGGGCTCAAGGACATACTCTGTTTCGTTTTTGCGAAGGGGCGGGCGTGAGAAAAACGAGGCAGGTTATACGTGGGGTCAGGACAGATAAAACACGGCACAAGACACCAAGTGTCGGCTGCGTCCTGCAGATTTTGGTTCTTTTTTATTGTCTGATATCATACGTGAGGGCTCCTTGCTGCTGGAGCGTATGCCTTCGCATTTTGCGATATGGAATGCTTCTTTGAGATTAGGATTAGCCTCTTAGCGTACACTTATTTTAGAAAAACACCGACAAAGAAAAAAAAACACCATTTTTTTGTTGAAGAAAGTGCATTTTAGAACCTTATTTTGGCCAAAAATAAAAGAAAATACAAAATAAATAAAAAATTTTATTTAATTTCTGATTTCGATCCACATTTTAGTTAAGAGACGAATATTGTGATCTTGCAGGTACATCTACTTTTGTTATCTTTCTTTTCGAATTGCTGTTTCTAAAAGAAATCAGTTAAAATGTTTATTTATACTTTTTTAACAGAAATGATAATAATAGTAGTAATTATTTGCTTTAATAAAATTATTCATAATTTTCTTTTGTATGATCAATTGGAAGCAAGGCGATACACATAGCTCAACATTGGAATGATTACACATTTAACGACTTTCTTTTCTCTTTTCCTTTTTTTATTTACTATCTCTTTTAGTACCGCACACAGCGCAGTATCTTGAGGGAGCTTTTTTCTTGATGTTGGCAGAACAAAACTAGGAAAATGACATTCCGTTTGTTACAGAATTCCAGGAGATTTTGGTCTAACTGATTATTTTATATTTGTATCGCTATGATAAATTTGTATAAGTTTTTCTACTAATTTGCTTCTGAAATCTAAATTTTTTTTGTACAAAACATATGCTTTCCAAATGCTAATGTCTAGAAATGAAACAATACTTTTTTTTAAACAATATTTATTTAAATTTACTATAACCTTTATCTTCTAAATTTACAAAATCACGACGATGGATTGCAGTCAGTCAGTCTCACGAGGGCAGATAGTGATCGTTTATATTCGAGTGTGGAAGTTACAGCAGCGTCAAATACGACTCAGCTCGAATTATTAAAAGTGTATACAGTCTTAACTGCTTAGCACGATGGAATTCCCTCGATCGCGCACTTTGAGAAGTTAGCTATCATCAGGTTGCTCTATTGGGCTTCCTCCGTTTTCTAAAGCCATGTTATAACTTCAGTACAGGGGGAGGAAAAGGCCTTTTCTGAAACAAATAATTCATTAGTTGGGAATAGTTACCACGCACAGCATGTCAAAACGTTTCTATGTCTCTTTGAACTGTATAAATACGTAATATCAAAATGTAATTCATAAGTCTTGTTACGTGATGAAAAAAAGTTTACTGATGCGATATTTTTTTATTCGATGCTATAAGCTTAAGAAGTCTCAGGGGTGTTAAATTTCTCTAGAGGTCTGAAAATATAAACAATTTTCACACAGGTATAATTTTTTTAAATTTAAATTAAATGATTCGAATCTTTTACATTTATTAATAAAAGAATGGGGCTTCAGAAAAGCATAAAATGTTTAAAATATAATAATAATTTTAAAAATCACATAAGCATATGAAAATTCTATAATAAATATTAAGTATCTTTTGCGTTGCGCACGCTATTTTTAAAATAGTAGCCTATGATGTATAAAACTTTATAGAATTATGAAATGCATCATACTCTTTAAACCCTACCTAATTTTAGTATTATATATCTTTTGTAAGTCAAAATATTTGTAAAAGATTGCAATTTTTTAAAATATTTTTTAAAAATGTATTTTTTTATTGATTAAAATATATAAGTTATTATTCTATTTATATAAAAATAGCTACAGTGTAATAAGAATACATTTAACTTTATAAATCAACTTATAGCTAGTAATTAAAGCTACTATTTTAGAAAATAGCATGCACGACGTAAAACTTAATAAATATTTCTTATATAAAAGTTTCTTATTTTCATATGCTTATAATTTTTAAAATTATGATTATATTTTAAACATTTTATACTTTTCTGAAGCCTCATTCCTTTATAAATAATGAGTACAAGATTCGAATTATTTAATTTAAATTTAAAAAAATTATACCTGTTTGAAAATTGTTTATATTTTCAGACCTCTAGAGAAATTTAACACCCCTGAGACTTCTTAAAACAGGAGTGGGCAAACAGCGGCCCGCAAAGATTGAAAATCCCTCTTTCTCGTAAGCAACGAAATATTCGTCTTGTATTTTTCACGAGGGCGGGGCTACATCAATATGTATACGCGAACGAAATCTTTATTACAAGTACAAATAATGAAAAACAAAAAAAAAAGTAACTACCTTGTAACCTACTAACAACACAGTGCAGAGTGAAACATAAATTATGTAACATTTCCTCCGAATGCAGTTGGTGATTTGTTTTTATTTGTATTCAGGCTGCCATACTTTACAAAATAAATACATTTGGCCAGTCAAAATAATATGCAAAGACTGCTAGCAATCTCCCTCCTAATTAAAAAAATTGTGTAAGTGTGATAGGGTATATTTGTCTCATTAAGCTTATTTTAAAATTCAATGTGCTTCCAGCTATAGATATGAAATTTTTTGTAAATAAATAGAATAAAACTGTGTGTGACTTATTTATTTTGCTACTATTTATATATTTTTATTGTATAATTTATACCTTTTCTGAGATGTAAAGCTCCCTAATGCCGTGCAATCATTCCTCCGGTATCCTCGGCTTCCACAATACGGCTCCTCTAGCCAAATCAATGGGCTCAATTCATGTGACGTCATAGTCACATGATAGTGAAAGCCACGTGATTCTGGCCAATCAATTCAAAAACTCATGCAACGTCATAGTCACACGATAAAAACTATCTAGTGTTTCCAGCTAATCAGTTCACGCGCTCCGGTGTTGCCAAGTTTTGCTTTTTGAAGAAACTTTCTCTTAAAAAGTACATTGTATACAAAATGCATTTTATTTAAAAGTATAAACATAAAATATGATTTTTTTTTTAATTTAAAAAAATATTTTGAAGAAATTTTTTCCCCTAACATTTAAACATCTTTAACCAAATAGAAAATTTGAAATTTTATCTGAGTTTTACAAATAGAAGAAGTACAATTAGTTCAATGTTTGTTTTGAATTTAATGGAAAACACGCGTTTGTTTTTATCATGTGACTTTATGAATTGAGCCCATTGTTTACCCGTGGCTTAAAACATCTATCATTACCTTTTGTACTATATAAATAATTTTAAAACTCATGAAATGTTTTTCCATATGTTCAGTAGTTCCTTAAGCACAAAGTATAAGAAGTTATGTATTACATCAATGCGGGGTTTGTCTGGTGGTAAAGATGAAATGTCTAGGAATTTGTTTGAAGCAATGCTTTGTAAATAAAAAAAAAATTTTTTTGGTGGTAAAGTTATTCAATTAAGTAGGACTTGTAAGCCGTTTAAAAGAGTGAAACCGGTCAACCATTTTTTTTTCTTCTAGAATTTACCAAATCAAAAAGGTTAGTTTTTCCCAAAAAACCAAAAGTTAATTATTTATATTTTTTTTCAAGAGATAAGTAATTTAATTTTAAAATAATTACATCGTAATTTATTTATATTCAAATAAAAATTAAAAGCATATTGTATTAATAAACAAGCAATGTTTAAATAGTAAGTAAAAAATATTGTAAAGAGGTAAGTGGAATTTGAGTGTCCAATAAATTTAAAAAGGGAGAAAAACAATATCTAAGTACAATATATTAAGTAAAACTATTTCTGCAAGTCAAAAAAATTTTATGAACTGTAAGCGGGGTAAATTTTTAAATTTAATTTTAGGTTTCTTAGCAAATTATTCATAAATTTAGGTATGTATTATATTTTAAGACACATATCTTTGAAAGTTATTTTTTACAAAATTTAATGAAGAATTTGCAAACGTTCTGCAGCTATGCAATGCTCTTATTCAGTTTTGTCTTTTTTTTTATTATTATTTTATTGTTTCAAGTACTTTTAGTGGCCGCGGTAGCCGAGTGATATAGGCATCGGATCGTGGCTGGCTTTGTCACGAGTTCGAGCCTAGTACCACTAGAGACCCGCCGTGTAGGGGGGCGATGCACATTAAATCTGTCAAGAGCTAAAACGTCCTCCCGTTGGTGTGGTGTGAGTGGTAGTTAGGAGAGGGGATGTCAGCTCAGGTGTCGTTCACGTCACTTGACCATGGTTCAGAATTATATGGTCCGTCGCCAAAAGTCCTCGTGTAGCTGAGCAGTGCGACGTTAGTATTCTCTCACTCACTCACTCAAGTACCTTTAGTACAATGGTTTCCAAACTTACTGGTCCCATAGATCCCTCATTATACCAAACATTTGGCCAAGAACTTCCAAATGAAATAACTATTTTTCAATGCATAATGAAAAAAAAATAATAAATACCAATTTAACTTGAATATGATAAATGAAAAATGATATTGATAAAAATTATATATATGACTTTATTATAAATTAAAACTTTTGAACAGAAATTTAACTTCGGTCAATAAATACATGTATAAGAAAATATCAATTGTACTCAAAAATACTCTTACATAACATACATTATCTTCCCAACAATACCAAGAACAATACTGCATAATGTTCAAAACTAAGGAAATAAGGTTGTAGTCACTTCACATCTCTTGACTCTATTATACTTCTATATATTTTTAGACAAGTTAATTGCATGTAGCGGTTAGGTATTAAGGTATCCGAATACGTTCGGAACCGTGATTTTGCAAAAGCGTGTAAATGGATAATATTTAATGATATTTAGTGTCACTTAGATTAGAATACATGTATAAAATTGTTTTAAGGACATTATGTCAAAAAAAAATTATTTAAATACAATATTTTGGCAAAAAATTAACTTAGAATAGCCCTTTTTCCAAATGTTCTCCTTTTGTAAAAAGTGCTTCTATTGTATTAATATTTTTCCTGTATTCAGCTCAGAACTCTGTACAGAGGCTCAACTAGAATTTTTGAAATTCATAACTCGGAAGTCGATTTATCCATGTTTTACGAAAACAGAAGGGAGACATTTTAAGAAAATACGCCAATAACTATTTCAAATGGTTGTAACTCTGAAAATAATGTGAATTTTTGAAAAATCATAGTTGAGCCTCTGTACAGAGATCTGAGCTATATACAGGCAAAATATTAATACAATAGAAGCATTTTTTACAAAAGGAGAACATTTGGAAAAAAGGTTATTTTAAGTTCATTTTTTGCCAAAATATTGTATTTAAATAATTTGTTTTTGTCATAATGTTCTTAAAACAATTTTATACATGCATTTTAAACTAAGTGACACTAAATATCATGAAAATTATCCATTTATGCGTTTTTTTAAAATCATGGTTCCGAACGTAGTCGGATACCTTAAACCTATTTAAACCTACATAGACGGCCCCTCCCGCAATCGGCCTGACTTCCATCATGCGACGCTGTCATTAGTTGTATTTTATGCACCTGTAAATATATATAATATTTTATTCTAAATTCATAAAATTCCTTACTAATTTATTTTAACTTTCATAATTACGGAAAATGGTCATACATATTTTGCTTGATACTACATTTTTTGTGGCCCTCCTAACGTTGGCTTCGCACCGCAAAATTTTAATTTGCCACGGACCTTAATAGTCATTAGGACCTCTAGGAGCCCGTGGGAAGCTCTTTGAAAAGTAATGGTTCAGTAGAAAGTGTAAAAATATCGAAGCATGGTAAGAATCATACTGATCTTAAATTCTAAACCAAGTAAAAATGCATGAGTTATATTGAAAAGAAAAGGAAGCAATTAAGATGTTGAAGTGACAAGCTTTATCACGTGTTAAGATCATTTGTTCGCTTAAGAAAAAAAAATTATTTTTTGTAACTAAAATTTTTTTTTTCAGTACACAAGTACAGTTGAATTATTGAAGTAAACAACCATTTCCAGTTTTTATAACTAATTTATGTGTTTAAAATATTTTATTGCTGAATGATTTAAAATTTAGTTACTTAAATTCCTCATTCAATTCTATTAATAACTGCATTTACTACCACATAAAGTTCACAGAAAATCACATCTGCCGTTCTGTAAATTTTCTACAGGAATGCAGAATTCAAATTTAGGTATCCAAAATGTGCTTAAATGATATCCTTTTTTTTAAGTTTTTTTTTTTTTTTAAAAAAATTACATATTTATTTATTGGATTTTAAGGACATTTATATTTATTCTGTCTTGAATAAAATCTTTTAAAATTCTATTCTATTTTTATACTGTTATGAAAATTCTCGTTTATATAATTCTCAAGTTTTCTAAATATGTACCGTTTTTTGTTAAACAATTTAAAATAATAAATGGAATAAAATTTGTTATTCATAATAAAAAACGCCAAAGAATAATCATAAAATTTTGTTTCCCAGTCTAAGATAATCAGCCTTTCTCTTCGATTATTATTGCAATTGTGTTAAGCGATACTGTGGATTGTATATATACTGGAGCAATATATATATATACAGTGGGCCACAAAAGTGTTTGTACACTTGCAATTTCTTATAAAATTTAATGTTTTCGACTAATAAAAATTAATATATTGTAATTGTAATTTTTTATGATATCTGCAAATTGTTCTTAATGGAATTACATAATTACTTTTTTAAAAATAGTATAACTATTTTTAAAAAAAATTAATAATCAAAAAGCTACTAAAAAATTACGCCACAAAAGTCTTCGTACACTTAACAAAAATATCAATTTAGCTTTAAATATTGTATTTCTTTCTTAATTTAGTACTTAGTAGGATATCTTTTAGTTTCCACAACAGCTTTTAAGGGTCTTGATATAGATTTAATCAGTTTTTTTTGTAATTTCTGCATCGATTGTTCACCATACTTCTGTGATTATTGTTTTTATTTCACATTATGCGTTTATATGTCGTGTTTTCTTTTTTTTTACATCAGAATCTCTCCAAATATATTCTACTGGTCTAAATAAAGTAATTGAGGAGGTGTTTTCATAATTTGGGGACAGTTATAGAGACACCAGTGGCGTACATTGAGAGCAGTGCGCTTGGCGTCATTATCTTGTTAAAAAATAAAGTCGTTTCCAATATCCAAATTTTGTGCGGATAATTTAAAATTTCTCTTTAAAATATTTACCGTAAAATCTGGTGTATAACGCGCACTTTTAACACAAAAAATAAGATCGAAATTTATGGGTGCACGTTATACGCCGGGTATAAAAAATGATAGTTTCGAAAAAAAAGAGATGAACATAAGAAAAATTAGATTTCTATATGGATCGGAATGCTGTTTATTTGAATGAAATGACATGCCTAATGGAATTAAAAAAAAAGAAAAAAAAAAGGACTCTGACTCTAAAGGTATACTATTTTTTCTATATCATGGGATAATGTCGAATAAATGACTTAAAAACATACCAGCATTGTACGCGCACACTTCTGGTTTCTTTGTGAAAAAGGGGGTGCGCGTTATACGCCGAATATACCTAAAAACTAAAAAATGCAGCTTGAAAGTATGGGTGCGCGTTATACACCGGCGCTATACGCCGGATTTTACGGTAAATAGAACTCATGATTCACAATACCAACAAAAATACCAAATTACCTAATTCTGTGGCCGATTTACACCCCCACGCAAGAACACTTCTACCTCCATGTTTTATTGATTCAACTAGATTCTTGGAATTAAGTTTCAGAAAATTCAAAATTGACAGCAAATTGATTAGGATGGCAGACAATTCAACGTTTTTGGTTCCGATGGGCCTATAATACCTTGTAAATCAAAAAATAAGGAGTTTAATCCCATGAATTTATGTGGAACAAGAACTCCTTCACTTCCATGTTGAAGCATGGAAGTGAAGGTGTTCTGGCGTGGGGGTGTAAATTGGCTTCAGAATTAGGTAATTTGGTATTTTTTCATAGTATTATGAATCATGAGCTCTATTTAATTATTTTAAAGAGAAATTTTAAATTACCCGCCCGAAATTTGGATATTGGAGGCGACTTAATTTTTTAACACGGTAATAACGTCAAGTGCACTGCTCTCCTTGTACGCCACTGGTGTCTCTATAACTGTCCCCAAATTATGAAAACACCTCCTCAATCACTTTATTTAGCCCAGTAGAACATATTTGGTGAGATTTTGATGTAAAAAAAAGAAAACGGGACAAATAAACACAAAATGTTAAGTAAAAACAATAATCACAGAAGAATTGTGGAAAATCGATGCAGAAATTACAAAAACCGATGAAATCTATACCAAGACGCTTAAAAGTTGTTGTGGACACTTAAAGATATCCTACTAAGTACTAAATTAAGAAAGAAATACAATATTTAAAGCTAAGTTGAGATTTTTGTTTAGTGTACGAAGACTTTTGTGGCATAATTTTTTAGTAGCTTTTTGATAATTATTTTTTTAAAAAAATAGTTATACTATTTTTAAAAAATTACTTATGTTATTCCATTAAGAATAAGTTATAGATATCATAAAAAATTAAAATTACAATATATTAATTTTTATTAGTCGAAAACATTAAATTTTATAAGAAATGCAAGTGTATGAACACTTCTGTGGCCCACTGTATATATATATATATCGATATGTCGTAGGAACTGTTCATAAATTATCTACAATTCAGTAAGGAATTTGAACTGACGCAGAAAAATGTACTTTAGATTTAATTCAAATGAAACGCAATGAAAATGAACGTTTACTTTTCAAAGAAAATAGACCAAAATATTTTAGTTTTATTATAAATATACTGAAATTCCTTATCAAATCTTTGATCAATGTTCATTATTACTAAGGATCAAAGCTACGAATTTTATTTTCGATTGAAATGAATGTAAAATAGAATTTCTGCAAAATATCTAGGTTTAATTTAAACTTTTTATTATTCGTGAAATATTTAGTAGTTAAATTGAGGAAATTATAGATGACCCTAGCTTAAATTTAAAAGAAAAGTTTCTCTGTAGCTTGGATATAAAAGGTTATAAAATGAGCATTAGCTAGATTAAATTATTTCCGTTTATATCTCCACTATTTCTTCATAACGAGAGAAAAAAAATTCTATTTCTAAATAAGCTGTAAGAGTTTATCCTAACTGATCAGAAGAATATTAAACTGAATTCGAAGGAAGGGAGGATGATCAGCAGTAAGAATGCATACCGATTTCTGAACTTTGTCGTTTTAATGCAAAATCAAACAAACATTCAACGAATGTAACTCAAAATAAGTATTTAATAACAATAAGAGCTAAATGGATCATTAAGAGGACTGTAACCATCTTTTTAGTCACATCAACTAGTACACATTTTTTCGTTTGATAAAAATTTCATCTATTTCTTAGGTTATCTAAGTAGTGGGAATCCTTGTAAAGACAGAGGGGGTCCATTGTAAATTAAAATAGATTTGGGAGTGCATGGACAACGTTAGGGAATCCTTAAAAAAGTTTAAATATTAAAAAAAATATTTGTGCCCCTTTTATATAATTATGAAAGATAAAATAAATTAGTAATGATTTATATGTGTTAAAAATTATTTAGAGTAGAAATGAAAAATTTTAGAATAAAATGTTTTAGATAGGTATATATATATATAAGTAAAAGCAATGACAAGCGTTGCATAGTGGAAGTTGGACCGATAGCCAGTGTGACCATCTGTGCATGTTTAAATGGGAACTGAATTTCTCACCTCTACGTAAAACAACTTGTCTAAAGTTTTGTTTTGTGTATGATGAAGTGAATGCAACCCCTTTGTTTTTGTTTTGTTTCGAGCAGGAAACAGTAATATCCTTTGTATTTTATTAAGATAACATACCCATTGTTTCACCAGTCTCATTGAAAAAAAATTGTGTTTATATATTTTCATGCAAAAGTTATAATTTGAATAAATACTACTGCAAATATCCCATTATTTCGTTTACACTTTATTTTTACGTCAACATTTACCATTCAGGAAATAAAGTTTAATTTTATAACTTTTGCATTATGCATTGAAATAGAGTAATTTCACTTGAGAATTCCAGACCAAGTTTTTTGAATAAAAACGGGTTTGGGCACAGTAAATTTGGGTACCATCTGTTTAGAGAATTAGTTAAAAATTATTTACATATTGTAAGTTTTAAGAGAAGTTTTATTTCAAAAGAATGAAAAAAAAAAAGCATTATCAAAATATTATATATTTGATACTTAAAACCAAACAAAAATATAAAACATGTAACTGTTTTTCGTTTTTCTTTCTTTTTTACTGTTGACTTTTAAACTGAAACGTATACAAGGGTATTACTAATTTCCTTAAGAAAATTTGCTTTTTAAAGTAAGGTATTTTAGTGAAAATTCCCTGTGCAGCATCACCAATATTTAAAATTTAAATTAATTGATTGGATGGATATGTTAATTTATCTAGTCATTTTATCTCTAAAAGATATCGCGTGCCATAATAAGTGTGCAATTTTCTGTCAGTTGACTCATGTATCAAAAAAATAAGTTAAACAGCATTGACATTGTTTTATGGTGACTACTCTCGGATGCGTGTCAGCAGATAAAGGAATTATTTTTTGATATCTAGTGTCAGTTGAATTACAATATACATATAAAATTTGTTTAAGAAAATTACAAGAAAAAGAATATTCAGATTCAATTTTTTGACAAAAAATGAACATAGAATGACTAATTTTCAAAATATTCTCCTTTCATGAAAAATGCTTCTATAATCATAATATTTAGCCTATATATACTATTTTTATTCGCTGGATTTATGCGTCCCTTATCTACGCATTGTTTTTGGTGTTCCGAGTATGAAATCGCGGCGAGATCTTTCTCGTGTTTTTTTTTTTTTTTAATAAGGTGGTCAATAATATGATTGACTGCATTGATATTTTAAACAGTGTTCATTTTTCCGTACCAGCGAAATATTAGAGAAGCTATTCCTTGAGTTCGAGGATAGGTTATTGAGATGCGATCATGTAGATAATTTCTCACTTGTGTATAAGTTTTATAAAATTTATATATATATAATAGGTTTTTTGAAGAGCTCTATATTTTTAAAATGTCTTTTAATTTGTTTAAATGTAAAGTCTTACAACTTTTGAATTCTTAATACGCATTAATTTTTATTCTCAATGATTTTAATATTGTTAGTGTGTTGTTTTTGTGTTGGGTTTATAGTGTTTTTTCCTTAATATGTGTTTTTTTAACTGTTTATGCCTTTTTGATTGTGTTTGGCTTATGCACACTGTAACCAGGATTTTATCTGGATAAATAGATATAGCTAGGACTTCAATACCAGGTTTGAGCTAAAAGTTTCCAAAAATTCACATTATTTTCAGAGTTATGATCCATTGGAATAATAACTGGCGTTTTTTTGTTAAATTTTCTCTATTCTGATATAATAAAATATGACTAAATCCACTTCTAAATTATATATTCCAATTATCTTAGTTCATGCCCGTTATAGGAGTGCTAGGTATTATTTGTAAAATATTATTACTATAGAACCCTTTTTTATAAAAGGAGAATGTTTCAAAAATGTTAGTTTTCTTCATTTATTTGCCAAAAAAAATTGCCTTTAAATAATTTTCTCTGGTAATAATAATCTTAAGACAATTTTATATGCATATTCTTATTTAACTGCCACCGAAAATCAAGAAATTATCCATTGATATGCTTTTTTAAAATCACGGTTCCGAACTTTGTTAGACACTTAAGGCATTCTATTAAATAACACTATAATTTTAAAAAAAATTCCAGAACATTCAATGTATTATTCGTAAATTTGTATTTGTATTGGTACACATAATCTTTATACTAATAAAATTGGTTTAAGAAGAAATTTTAATCCAGATTGTACTGTTTCCAAAAGATTCTTTTTTAGAAAATGCAAAAGAGTAGCTGTGCTTGTCCCACATCTCCTTGTTTTAAATGAAGAAATAAGATTAAATAGATTTAAGAATATTTCTATGCATTTGAATTTATTTTAAAATAAATATAGTGTTTCTTTTTAAATTTATTCAACCTGTGAATTTTTATGCTCTCTTTGCCACTTAATTTAAACTAAGCCCAATTTTCAATCTGTTAATTCATATTCATGACCTTTTTAAAGGAAAGGCTTAGTGATGGGACTAAAATTTTTAGCTGTCTTAGTTTTCTTTCTGAATGGACAAAAAGTGATACATTAATGGACAACGAATTAAAATGGTGGGAATATGTTTATCTTTGCTAGTTAAGCACCTATTCATGAAATTTAGCCGCATAAATGGTACAGGAGTTAAATTTGTATACATAATATAATTCCCAACGACATCATTGAATAAATAAAATTTTATAGAGTAACAGTTTATATTTCTTATTAGAAAAATTGAATTAATTTAATCTCAAAACATTTTTTCAAGAAGAGTTTTGAGAATTTGATGTCTTAGTCGAAAATTTTTCGCTATTAAATAAATTTTATTGGAAAAAAGTAAACCCCAATTTTTGGAAATTTCTGGTACAATATAATTAATATGTCAAATCCTCTGGAATTTTTGGAAGGAGAAATTAAAGTAACGATTTTGAGGACGAATTCTTAACGCCTCCTAAAAGCTTTTTGCGAAATGGTCACGGTAGCCAAATGGTCATGGTTACGAGTTCGTCACTGGCAAGAGTCACGAGTTCGAGTCCTGGTGTCTCCAAAGAACCGCGTTTTCTTGTTAATACTGTCGCATGAGACTCAAAATGGAGTGGAAAATGGGATGTCAACTCGAGTGTCATCCTCGTTACTATAATGAATCCCGAGAACTGTCGCTAATAGACCACGCGTTTAGAGTGCGACGTTAATAATAATAATAAAACATCACAATTCAGCTTTATTGAGAATGACAACGACAGTCTACGTGGTTCGAAATTAATTAAGGAAAATCATTTTCATTTTTTGAAGTGATAACTTCTTTAGGCGCATTTTGCTGGAGAATGAACTTGAATAATGCGTTTTAAAAATCCAAGCATTGTTACGCTCCGGATTATAACGCTCGTAACAATGGTAACAATACTACTGAATCATTTCGGTTTAATGAGTCTTGTATCGGAGAAATATGTGCAGCGAAATGTAGAGCAAAAAATGGACAAATAATTCTAATGGTTACTATTTATATTTCACCAAATCAAAATGTAAAGAAAATTATCGAATTTATTCACAAAAATTTAGCTGCCAACACTGAAGCCGGATCAACTCTTCTGAACAAATTGCCTATTCTTTTAAGTGGGGATTTTAATGTAGATTTTTCAAAAGACAAATCAAAGCCTTTAGTAGATTTTTTAAAATCAAAATTCAATTTAATTATGTCAAATAATCTAAATGAAAGCACATCAAAGTACGGAACAACACTTGACGGAGCTTTTTTTTAGATATTTAAATAATTTTGAATCTAAAGTATTTATAACCTATTTCAGCTAAAAAATAAACCTATTGTTTCCTTCTTAGAACACAATTAATTCACAAATATGATTGTATATTTCGCAAGAAGAATTACTTTATGAGTACAGACATATGAATAAATAATTTTATATGACAATACTAATATCCTCTTATTTTTTTTATTCGCCTAACTAATTCCTGAAATAACGTAACAAAATTTGAAAGTTATCACTTCTATCGTGTGGTCATAAGCACACAAACTCTTTTTTTTTTATTTATAAATTTTTAATTCATTTTTGTTTTTTACATTATTTGTGCCTTCTCTTCTATGAACAGGTTTGTCGCATCTCTAACTGGAATTCGTACCAACGTTTGTACATAACTCTAAAAGGTGTCCCAGATTAACTAAAAAGTGCCCTTTTTTTAAAAGTAAATATATTTTAAGAACACATACAAGTTTTCGTATAACTATCTTTTATATTTATTTACTTCTTTATTATTATGCACCAAAATACTCTCTCTCTCTGAGATGTTCAGTTTTATTTATTAAGAGTTCAGAAAATCTCAGTCTAGCAAATGTATAAAGTTAAATATAGGAGTCTGCAAAGAGATTGTGTATTTAACCTATTTATAAAAATTATTCCTCCAGTACTATATAAACTATTAAAATAATTCTCACAAAATTCAATTTTTTATTGCTTTTACAAGGTATGAAATTTCATATTTATTTACTAAAACTTCACTGGCGTATTATTAAAAACCAGTTTTTAAATATTATAAACTTCACCTGCATTTTCACAATATATTATTATGGTAGTTAATATGACCATTATACGTGTCTGTCTGGGTGTTACCATAAAACTAAAGAATGATTATTATTAGCATATATATTCTACAAATCAGAATTATATGTATATAGCGTTTTACTTCAAAACGTTTTAAATTAGCTATGAGGTGTTTACTTTATTTCTTGACATGTTGATTGCTATAATTCCTTTCGATACATTATACATTTAAAAAAAAAGCATATAAAGTAACGCCTTAAAACAGTCACAACAAAACATGTGCAAATCCTTATACCGACAATAGCGTTCTGTTTCATTCCAAAAGATTTCATCATGTATATTCTTTTCAAGGATGGTCTGAGAGCTTTTTTTACTTGCATGATTTATTAGTTTTAGCACGCTGATTGGTCGGATCTGGTGGTTGATGCACTATTGCATCATCTCACCACAAAATTTGAGGACGCGGTAGCTTTTTGAGAGCTAATGTTGTTGTAAAAATTGCATTTTTCTTTAGGTGGGTAAATAAAAAGAATTAAGCGTAACTCTATATCTTTATATATATATGCGTGCGTGTGCTATTTCTTCAATGAACAAAAACCTTTAATTTCCAGATAGAAAAGGTTAAGAGTCATATTGAATTATTATAAGAAAAAAAATCTCTGGGACTTCGTTAAGGTAATTAACTAGGTTAGAAACTGTAATTTTGCAACAGCATATATATATATATATATATATATATAAAGTTATATATAGTATTAATTTATATATATTATATTATTCATTTATATATATATATATATATGTTATTTCATGTGAGTTGAATTTTAAGAAAATATATGCATAAAAAATTGTCTTAAAGATTATTATTACAAGAAAAAATGATTTAAATGTAATTTTTGGGCTAAAAATGAAGAGAGAAAGATATTTTTAAAATATTCTCCTTTTATGTACACTTTTTCTATAATAATAATATTTTGATACATATGTAAACAAAACTCCTTTACAGAGCCTGAACTCTGATTTTTGAGAGGCATAATATAGGATTCAATGTAGAAAATTGAGTTGAGAATTTATAAGAAAAAATACCGTTTATTATTTCGATTGAGCGCAACTCTAAAAATGTGAATTTTTCAAAACTTTTACTTCAGTCTCTGTTTAGAATTCCTAAGTATATATGGGGAAAATATTATTATCGAAGCAATTTTTAATAAAAGAAGAAGGTTTTGAAAATATGACGTTCTTTTTTTTCCCTTTTTTTTTTTTTTTTTTGCCAAAAAAATTGCATTTAAATAATTTTTTTCTTGTAATAATATTCTTAAAACAATTTACGTGTGTTGTAATTCAAGTGATACTAAATTTTACCCTTTTTCAAAATCACGTAGTCAATCATCCCATCCTGAAATTTAATCACTACCCAATGCCAGGAAGCATGCTTGTTAATGTAATAAACAGTTTCTAGATGTAACAAATCGGAGCGTTCAAATTTTCTTCGGGTAGAGAAGGAGAGTTGGGCCGAGTCGGTAACCCTACCCGCGTCGGCAGCTCCTGAAGCAAGCGTTCACCCAGAGGAATAAAAAAAGGGGGAGTGTAGCTGTTTGGTGGGTCGAGAGGGTTGAGCGTCGTCCATTGTGTTGCTCTAGACAAATCATTATGAATATTAGAGAGTGGACTTCCATTTATCATCCGAGTTGGAGTGCAGCACTAATCACCAGCTGGGGACTGCGTGTCATTTATAACTGTCCACGAAATTAAGGGACCGTCTCAATATCTCGCGTCACTCGTTCCACGAGAAGTACGATGGAACGTCGCCTACTTTTCACAGTAGATTTGTTTTTCGGGAAGATACATAGCTTAATGATCTGCTTTTCAGAAATGTTTAAGGATGGTTCGTATATTCGACTGAATGTCTCATGAAATCCAGAATCGATTATACCTGGCAAATAAGGCTTTTTTATGAACTGAAGAGGTTTTTAAAATCTAAATTTCTTTCAAGAAACAAACCTCTTATTAGACCAGTTCTGACATATGCAGCTGAGACTTGGGCAATAATAAAAATGGAAGAAAATCTTATAGCATCTTTTGAGAGAAAAGTACATCGAAGTGTACTTGGAGGTGTAAACGAAAACTATAGCTGGAGAAAAAGATACAGTCTTAAATTATATATAATTTATAAGCAACCTGACATCATTACACACATAAAAATAAATAGAATGAATTGGATGGCCCATATAATTCGAATGCCAGATGATAATGTTGTCAACAAATACTGCAGTTCAAAGTCACTGGAATTCGGGAATGTGGAAGGCCGAGGCTGAGATGGACAGTCTCAGTAAGATTATAAATGAGAAAACTTGGAGAAGGAGGATGAATGAGAGACCCACTGGGGAGGAAACTTCAAAGGAAGGCCCAAGAGGGGCTGTCTTGCCGGATATGATGATGATGATGATGATGTATTTTCGATTGTAGAAACGGTGATATTTTCAGATATAAGAAGGCACCTCTAAATGTGAACATTAATGTATTTTGTCTATAGTGTTTCAGGTATATTATACTACGAATAACAGGGAAATTATTATCGTGTAATCCGGCGCACTTTTAACATCAAAAATAAGATAGAAATTGCGGGTGAGTGTTATATGCCGGATACAAACATGTGGTAACTTTAAAAATAAAGAGAATATAAGCCTTTAAATAAAATAAATTGCTATATGTTTGTAAATATAGTTTATTTTTTAAAAGAGGATACATCCTCATTATCTTTCATTATTGGATAACATGGAATTTTAGTCCTATTAGCGTCTTCCGTTATAACTTCAGGCATCTCATCGAATTCTGTTTCTTCTACATTATCACTTTTACGCAGTTTCATAAATAACTAACCCTCTTTCATTTCATCTATATTGTTCGATATATTACATTTTTAGAGAATTTATGAATTAGGTCGGGCTTAATATTTCTCACTTGTTCCAAGCTTTTATTATCCACTCACCCACCTATATTTCTAGATTGGCATGGCGCATTTGGCTTTCTTGTGTAAGTCTTTTTTCACCTTCCACAACATCTAGATATTTCTAATACTTCTTGTCTTGCTGTTTAGGGTTTTAGTTCTAAAAATAAGCCATTGTTCAAAAGCATGGTGTAATATTTCAAATAAATGACTCCAAAAAATTAGAGCATTGAACGTGTACATTTCAGGTGTCTTTGCAATGCTGATTTAAGCTCATTTTAGGCCTAGGGCGCTGAAGATCTACAAGCTTGCTTGCCACAGGAGGGTCGAAATTTTTAAACAGAAAATCTGATTAAGTCCAGCTTATCCGGGCCCTTCTGGGCCTCTGGACGCTCGTCCCAGCCACCCAATAGAAACCGGCACTGTTTCTTTGTGAAAAACGGGTGTGTGTTATACGGCGGAATATGCGCGATGTGTATATATATATATATATATTTATATATAAATAATTTTATATTAGTATCCTTGTGTATGTTTAGAGGTCCTTTTAAATCCAATAAATTTATATCAATATTTCAGTTTTTTCAATATATATTTATTGACTTTATTTTTATCTTATTTTGATAATTTTACTTTTATGCGGGTATTGCTATTATTTGTATTGGCGAGAAACATAAACTAGATGTTGTGCTCCCGTGGTAAGTTATATTATTTTCCAGTTTTTAATACAAAGATTTCTAACTCTATACTACTAAGTAGTCTATTAAATTTTCTGTTATATATTATAAATTAGTATTAGTGTATTTTATTTGGTGATAATTACATATTTACACATACGCAC
>BMAV01002490.1:171431-224331 GCA_019973955.1 Trichonephila inaurata madagascariensis | reverse complement strand
AGGGGACTAAAAATTTGAACAAGATAAATATATAAATAAATAAATATATTGAAAGACGTATAAAGGGAATTGGTTGAGCGAAGCGAACATAATGAACAATTAATATTATAATTCAACAAATAACTAAGTAAAATTCGTGTCTTTTGATTACTTCCTTGTTGATGATACTCACCATTGGCCAGCAAGGTCCCATATCCTTCACCAATCCAACATATATGAAACATGATAAACTACCAGATTTGGGTATCCGAAAATGGAGCAATAATGCGTGAATGCCTGGCGGGACATAACACAAAATGCGTTAAAGAATGTATATCATTTCTTACATCGACTAGTGCTAGTATAGATCTCCATTAGGAGTGGGGTAAACAATTATTGCTTTCAGCGTTTATTGTGTACTTGCCAGTTATTGACGAGTCCTACAACTTTCAATTTTTTTCTTATCGTTTTGTATGAAGTAGCTTTACCCATTGTGAATAATAACAGCCAAAGTATTTTATTTTTATAACCACTTAAATGATCAAAAATATTTCCACATGAATGATAATATCTCGAAAAGAGATAAAACTTAAATACGTATTAAATTCAACCAGCGTAGATTACTCATTATAACACTTTTCTCTAAATGAACTATATAACATATTTAGACCATTTACAAAAGATGCTAACTAAACTTTAACAACAATTGATTGCATATCAGCAAATACATTAAATAATCAGATAAGTCAGAGTTACACGAGTTATTAAATTACAATTAACGAAAATAATACGGAAGAAAATTTTCACAACCTAAGCAATAACTGTAACTACTTCATAATTTGAATGGTCAGTTGAAAATGGTTCAAAATAAAAAAGGAGTATAAACAGAACTTAATATTTTACATTATGAAATACACATGTTACTTTCAATAAAAACAATTATTTTCTACATGTACTTATTTTCTGCAAAGAATGTATTTGAATTTTTTAGTAAAAGAGTGGTTTTTAAACTTGTGTGTATGTATTCACGATTTTAAGAAAATAGCTTGTGTCAAGAAGTTGAAAAAAGAATCAGTCCATGAATTATTTTAAAGTACATTAATGCATAATTTAACAATATTTAACTTTTATTGTTAACTTAACAATAAAACTTACATTAAAAATTAAAATTCAGTGGAGAACTTGTAACTGATATAACAACACTGTCTTTTAGAAACTATTATCGTTTTGTTTTATTATTGTATTAATTATACATTACTATAAAAATTTCAGTACCGTCATATCCATACCCTCATACTAAGATGTAGAAATACGGCAAATATTTTCATAATCGTCAGCATATATCAGAATTCGTATATCTCAGCTCTCGATATATAACCAATATCTTTAGATATGATTACAAAACAACTTCCATGTACTTCATAGTAGAAACCGATAGTTTAAGCTTACATCCAGAAGAACAAAATGAACATCCTAAAATAATCTTCATACTATTTTTAAGTACATCTCTTTTTACCCTGAGAACTTAAAAACCTTCTAAACTAGAATTACCCAATGATTATTTCAAAATTCATTGATTCATATGAAGTCTACTCGGATATAATGGCTTTATTTCCCTCTAGTAACACGAAACTCTTAGATTACTGGCTAAGCAGAGGATGATTTCTATTTCCCAACCAAATATAACTCCTCATCATACACACCACAGCAATACTTTCATGTAACAAAAGAACCCATTCCCACGGAGCAAATTTCCATTGTTACACCGAAAACAAAGTGACAGAAAAATGTGCAGTGTTTCTTCACCGCGATGCCAACGCACCGGCAAAGAGAAATCATAATAGAATAAGAGGACACATTATCTTTAACTTGAACGTCGCATATTGCCTGTTATTGTGATGGAATGAGCGGTACAGAGGATGGATAATCGGTTAAAACTCTCCATTTTTTTTCTACTTTTTTTTTTTTCGAAATGGGGGAGTTTGGAATCATCGGAGGTCCCCCGTGGGGGAAATTTGGGCGGGGGAAAGGAATGTTCCAAGTCGGGAAACCCCTTTTTTTTGAAAAAAAATTTTTCTCGTGCCCCGTTTTAAAATTTGGCAGACGTTTTTTTTCTTTTTCGGGTTTTTTAAAATTTGGGCCCATCCCGAATTATAATGTATTTTATTGAGAAGGCTCCTATGGCACAAGTTGGAATTATTTTCCGCTTTGGTGGTCAGTCATTATGTGCTTGACTAAAGCCATGAAAGGAAAACCGTATTAAGAGCTTTTTTCTCTCTTTGCTTCAGGATTGTCATTTTGTTACGAATACTGTGACATGTAAGGAAGAAATAAAAGTGATAAACTTTCCTTTACGAGGCATATGCATTGTTTTTCCCTTTTTTTACTCTCTATTTTTTGTTCAACACAAAATATGGTCATTTGGGCAGTAAACTTCACAAAGCATGACTCACGATAAATGTAACAAAACTCCAGGATGTCCGGTGCTACTGTTTTGAAACTTCAAACCCTGAGTGATTTTCTAGGGAAAAAACAAAAATAATATTTCCTCTTTGTCAATTTATTGTAGATCGTTTTTATTGTCACAGTTCTTTCACACAAAATGATTAATTATTCTTAGATATAAATGTAGTGCTGTAGATCATTAAACGTTAAAAATTAAACTAAAGTTAATAAATTCGGGGTTGAGTTCAATAAAATATCACATTTAGTGCAACAATATTTTCAATTTACTTTATATTACTCAAAGACAACACATATTGTTAACAAAAATAGAGGGGGAAAATAATGGATTACATTCTCTCCTCACCTGGTCTTTACTGAAGATATGTGGTCACTAGAGGGAGCTTTTGTTCCTTGGTATAGTCAGTTACAATTCTTATGGCAACAGCGGAGACAATACTAGAATTTTCCTGTCTACAAGTGATCTACTATCAAATTTTTACCTTACTTTTATTTTTATAAAACCTAAAGGGGGCAGTAGGGTATCCAATGGCATTCTAATGGCGGACCAACCCCCATTGTACAAATTATACAATGTGCATATTCATTGCTCAAATTGTAATTTATATGTATTATGCTGTTCGATTTATTTTCAATATATTGTAAGCAGAAAAAAAAAATTTCACGTCTTCATTTCCGCATTTTAAGGCTGTTTTCGGTTAATGTTAAAGAATAGGACCCGAATTTGGAACATTTTTTCAGATAAAAAAAGAAAATAAAAAAATTAATATGATTTTCTCTTCACTATCCTTAGAGAAAAAAGCTTTTTTATCATATTTCCCTTTTTTAACCGATTTGGGCCCATTTTTTCAGGTATAAAATGTGTTTCACTTTTTTTACCCCTACCGGGGATGGGGGAAATTTTTGGGCCCCGCGTGCCATCAATGGCACGCGACACAATATTTTGGGCACGCCAGTGATCAATATTTTTTGGATTTTATTTCAAAATAACAAAATTCACTATGAAGTATTACGAACAAATGCGAGAATGGCTGGGAGCACACTTGTTTGTTCCCGTTTTGTTTTAGTTATTTGGGTAGACAAAGGGCTGTTTTTGATAAAAAAATTTGCCCCACACATTACATAGTCAATGTCGTTGACACAAATGTATTCTAAAGTTTATTTGTGTTATATTTACGATTTCCAGCTGTTATTTAATATGGTTAAATCAAAAAAGAACAAAAAGTGCAAAATAGTAAGTGTCACAGGGAATTTCAAATTTGGGATAAAATTTTAGAAATATGGCATTAATAATAAAGGGACAAAGCGGAAGTTTTATTTTTTGAAAAGGGTACACAGAATGTCTGTAAAACGGATTTTTAAACAAATCATAAATAATTCCCCAAAAAGGAACCACTGCAAAAAAAATTGATTGCTTAGGGAAAACCCCGGGAGGAGTTCAATTCAGTGGGATTCTATACTAAAAAATGCATCTTTTTAATCCTAGTATGTTATTTGTCATCCAATCTGCAACAACAAAGTCACACTAATTTTTCCTTTTTAAATTTTAATTCCACGTACAATTAAATTTTAAGCTGTACAGTGCAAAAGGTATTTTTTTGTAGTTAAAAAGACTTTTATTGTTTGTATTTAGTTTTTTTATTTTTCCCAAAAAACTGCCAAAAATATTTGACGGCACGTCTATAACCTTCCCTTAAACCCTTCTTTTGAAAAAAAAAGGCACGGGATCCATAAAGTTTCGCCACCCCCGTCCTTTTACCGTAATGTTAAATGGGGTTTACCTTCAATGATTTAAAAAAGAAAAGAAAAATATTTTACGGAATATTTTAAAAAATTTTTTAAAAACACCACATTGTTAACAGAGGTACGAGTTATAATATTAAAAATTTTCCCTAGAAATTGGGTCATTTTTCTTTTATGAAAAAGGGCCAATGTTTAGTTAGGGGCCCCTACCTTTTTTCCGGGCAGCCCCTTTAAATTTTTAAAAGTGCCCCCTTTTTGAAAAAAGTTCCCAATCACCTTTTACTCTAAATTGCTCAGAATTTTTATTCCGTCTTTGCTTCTGCACCTTGATAGAGTCACATGCAATTGTCCATGCGTAAATATTGTTTCCATTGATGTTGCACATAAACGGACTTTTTCAGAAGTCTGCTTCTGTGACTTATTAATAGTCATGGCAAATGCCAATCTTTCAGGGAATTGTGTACGTTTCAGTACGAATGGCATATCGAAGTCCCCTATAGTGTACAATGAGATTCTTGGTATTCATACACACAATTTCGCCTTTCTTATCCCCTGATAAAATTTCCCACCGCAGTATATTCTTCTGAATATTTTTCACTACCAATCTCAGTTACACAGTTCATCATTAAAACATTAATTTCTTAATATCATGACAACACAGCCTACTTTAAAATTCAGTTTCCCAGGAGATATTCCCCCCCATTTTTTTTTTAGGGGATAGATACCCCTTGGGGGGATAATGTAGTTCGGGGGTATGCTGTGAGGGGCTTACACCTCTCTCTCGGGCACCTAGATGTGTGGGAGGTAGGGAAGAAACACCCCACATGATCCAAAATTTTTTTATTTACCACGCACAAAGAAACAACACAATTTCAACTTTTAAAAATAGAAAAAAATATCTCAAAAGCTAACCGCGGGAAATGGAACAACGACGGTAAAAAGCGAAACATTTTGAGGACTATCAAAAATTGATCCTTACCCAAAAAGAATTTAAACCTATCACCCGGGTTTAGCCCCCTATCAACCCAAACTTAGTGAACAAAAATTTTGAAAGCCTTTTAATAAGCCCCAAATCACAATAATTTTTAATATTATACCTTCGGGAGCAACCACCTGACTCGAGTATATCTTTCCCCCCTACCCCTTTAAGCTAGGGAAAACCCCCCCATATATAGTTAGTTAATTTAAACATCACGATTATCTTCTTCCGAAGGGTTGGCCCTGAATAAAAGTTGGGGGGTCCAAAGATTTCCCAAGAGAATTAATTGAAGGAACGCGTATAGATCCGTCACAATGCTACAGTTTGATTCGATTGCAAACAATACAAACACACTCCTTCAATTTTCAGATACGTTAATTGAATTGAAAATTGAGCTTTGTTGCCAATTTTTATGTGAAATAAATATATAAATTTATTACATTATCACGAAAAACTGTTCATATATAGAGAGATAAATCTGTAATTCGAACTCTCGTATTATTTTGAATTAATTTTAAGTCTAAATTTCTATACTTTTTTCAGCTTAATTTACTTAAGCTTACTTAATTACCTTCTCAAACATAAATTTATTCTTAACTTTAATTCTCAGGGAAAAATGAAAAAAATGCATAAAACCAGGTGATAAAAATTATATCTGTGTTTACGTTTTACTTAAATATGCCGCAGTATTGTATTGTGTGTTTTCCCTTTTGCTTTTTAATTAAAACAAATACATGTGTAATTGATGTTCTGTTTTTAACCAAAAATAAAAACATCAATACAATACATTAAATAGTATTATATGACGTTATTGTGTGTGTGTGTGTGTTTTGTTTAAAATAGTAGTGTGTAAATAAATACAATTTTGATTATAATTATCTTGCTTTTTGCGTTACCAGAACTGAACTGCAGACGAATTTCCATAAAACAAACCTCTATTTAACGAATTTTTCTATTTTGCGAACGTATTCCCGGAACCAAGAACCATTTTACAATTTTCTTTTTAAAATAAACTCCATATAGCGAAGTGTATTTTCTACATAACAAACTTTTTCTCTTCTAATTTGATTTTTTTTCTCTCTATTTTTAAAAAATTTCATTATATTTTTTTAAAATTATTCTCTTTTTTAGCGCATTTTATGGTGATCAACGACCTTGAACTGGTATTACCAGTGCGTAACTCAGGTAGAGCAATGAAATGGGAATAATTTTTCAAATCAAAAATTCAAGTAGATAGATTTTATCACTAATCAAATTTAGACAAGTATGTGGTAGTGTGCACTCAAAATTAGAGCTATAAAATAATGTACATTTAAAATTACTGGTAGGCTTCAAATTACAATGTGTCGATAAAAAATTCATTAGTTTTAATATAAGATTATTTCCTAAAGTTGAAAATACAGTGTATTCCTGGACAATGTCTTTTGTTTTCTTGTTTTCCCTGCAGATTTCTTTTTGAACCGTGAGATATATAAAATAAATAGATATTAGTTTTCAAAAGAAGTGCAGATAATTACTTTTTTTAAATAATTCATGATGTTTATAAATTTAAAATTTGTATAATGTGGTCTCAAGGGGAGTCGGAAACCTTTATACCGACAATGCTAAATTGACTGTTTTCGATGTACCTTTTCTCAAAATCTTATATGTACATGCTTGAAATTTTTCATACAATTAAAGTACACCTTTTTCATTACACTGAAAGGAGCTTTTAGCTAATTTTAAATTTTTTAATAATTTATAAAATATTTATTAAACATAGGGAAATTTGACTCATTTTTCACATAAATTTTTTTTTAAAAAATAACTTTTTGAGTTTTTACAAAAAGCTCATTTCAGTATATATTAGCCATCATTATACATATTTCATAAAAATGTTACATACCTGTGAACATTATTTTCTCAGAAAAGGTACATCGAACATCAAATATTTACATTTTGAGACAAATAAACTTTAGTGTATAATTACTTTTTTTTATTAAAACATTCCTCCCCATACTCCAAATGATTTAAATTTTTTTAATTTCTTTACCCTTTTTTTTTTTTAAGTCTTTTCCCCCCAAAATTTCCCTTTTTGTTTTTGTAAAAATGAGTATTTACCCTTTAACAGCCTCTGTTTGTCGAGGGCCCATTGCCTGTACCGTGAACCCCCAGGTAAAATTTTAAGTTTTCCAAAATTTCGGGTTTTGAAAATTTTTCATATTAAATGAAAAATTGCACCTATGTCCCCAAAGATAATACTTCTATTTGTACAAATTTTTCCCCTTTTGGAAACGAGACCTATTACTTTTTTAACACTTTAGGGGAAATTTTTTTACCTTTTAAAAAAACTTTTTGGGAACTCGGGGTCAAATGGTTTGATTTCCATAAATTTATTTAACTTTTTAAACAAAAATAAAATACTTTTTTTACATTTTTAATTTTTAAAAGGGCGTGGGCCCCGTTTCAATGATTATTTAAAAAAGGGGTTTTAAGGGTTTTAATTACCCTGAGGTTAAAGAAAGTTTTTTAGAAAAATTTTAAAATTTTAATTTGAAAAAAAGAAAATCTGAAATTGTCATATTAAGAAAAGATTTTAGGTTTTTAAAACCCTTAAAATATATTAAAAAAATGAAATTTATTTATAACGAATTTTCCATTAAAAAGAAATTTTTTTTGAGATTTTTGGGCTTTCTGGGGTTATTTTTTTCGGGAAAAAAAAAAGCCAAAAAACTTTCCCCTTTGGACTTGTTTAAAAGAATAAGATCCAAAACAACTGTTTAAAAAACATTTGTTGTTTTTAAACACTGTATTCGCTAAACGTTACCAAAATACGCAGAGAAGAACAATATTCAATTATCGTTCCAGATTAAGGTCGTCTCTTTCCCACAAAGCTGGGAATAATCACTGCGCATAATCGAAAGTTATTGATCTAGAACCGATTCGATTTCACTTGTTGACAGGACAAAAAAGATGCATTTAATTATCGAGTCTCGAACGAACGAAAGTTAAAAAAAAATGATTGTCAAATTAAATAGATGATTTCTTAACCGTTATTCTAATCTGTCGCAAATTTGATTAGCAGCATTATATAAGCGGCTCATAATTTTACAGCATATATTTTTTTTTTTTGTTTTATTAATTTGGTTAGAATTGGTTGCACTAAATCATGTGCGAAAGAAATTTAAAAGAATAGTTTATTCTAAGAATATGTTACATCAAGCGTGAGTGGGATTTCAGTTAGAGTTCAAACGTATTGGAAAAAAATTTTGAAGTTAAGTCATGATAGAAAGTCATTAAGGGATCCACAAGTTCGAACCGTGATTTTAAAAGGGGTAAATGGGAATATTTTATATTTGTTTTAGATTAGAATACATGTATCAATTGTTTTAAGGACAAGAAAAAAAAATGATTTAAAAAAATTATTTTGGAAAAAAATTAATTAGAATAACCTTTTTCCAAAAGCCCTTTTTTAAAAAAAAGCTTTTTGTTTTAAATTTTTGAAAGCCAGCCCTCACAGAGGTTAAATTTTTTGAAATGCATAATTTGGAAGTCGGTTTATCCATTTTACGAAAAGAAGAGAATTTTAAAAATAGCAGATAATTTTTCAAATGATTAACCTCGAGAAAATAAGGAATTTTCGAAAATCTAGTTGAGCCTCTGTACAGAAGTTGAAAACTATGCAAAAATTAAAAACAATAAGCATTTTCAAAAAAAACATTTGGAAAAAGGTTATTCCAATTTAAATTTTGCCTAAATATTTTTTTAAATTTTGTCATAATGTCCTTAAACATTGATACATGTATTCTAATCTAAGTGACACTAAATATCACGAAAATTATCCATTTATGCGCTTTTTTAAAATCATAGTTCTGAACGTAGTCGGATACCTTAAGTATTTGTTATATTTTTAGTTATGCATTCGATCTTTATGGCTAAATTACTTTTTATGTGCATTTTACTTGTAAACTTATATTATTTAACTTATTACTTTACGTATACTCCTATTTTATTAAATGTGCATACATTTAGTGAAATTATGAAAAATCACTAATTATTCTAAAGTTATTTTTATTATTGTTATATAATAATGATATATTTTTTCTAATTAGAATTATAAAAATCTCATGCTTAATGTAGTTTACTTCAGTTAATTGAAATATTATTTTTTTTCAAATAGCATTTCTATTATATACTTCCTAAATTATTATTTTTTAAATAAAAAAACAAGGTTGTCACAGAGCAAGACTCAAGCAATGAATGGGATATTAATATACCGTATGCAATATTTATATAAAAACAAATAATGCATACAGGTAGACAAAATATATTTTATTTTAAAAAATGTAAAATTGAAATTTTTAAAGAAAACTTAAAAATTTTTGAAGAAATTTATTTTTTATAACATTTGAACATTTTTGCCCAATTATAAAAGTTGAAATTTTACCCAAGCTTTACAAATATAACAGCAAGTAAAATTAGTTTGGTGTCAGTTATGAATTCAATGGAGAACACGTGTTTGTCTTTATCATGTGACCGTTATGAATTGAGCCCATTGTTTACAGTTCAATAGAACTGAAGAATTTTGAAATTATACTCAACACAGCAATCCGCTTTTTGCCTAGGTTGGGGGCCCTGATTCACGCTGAAGTCAAAATTTTTCGGATGCAAAACCCGTAGGCTCGCATCCTATGTTTTGTGGAGTAAAAGACCCCTTGAGAAAATTTGGCTAAAATTCGCAAACCCGGAAAAAGGGTTCCGACGAGTTTAAATTTAAAAATTTAAATTTCGCGCCCAAATTTAGCGAGAACCGCCACTAGATGGTGCCACTATGAAATAGCTCTCACATTTGGGGACTTGCCATGTCTGAAAAGGCTTAGTTGCCAAAATGTAACCCATTAGGAAAAACGAAAATGAAGAAAAAAAAGTTTCAGTGCATGCATTTTTTTAAATACGAAAAGATTTGAATCGGTTTCGCACACTAGGGTGGGATCAAGGGATTAAAAAACCCCCCCCATAAAAAAGATTTTTTTTTTTTAATCACTTGCTTCGGCATTTTCATCTGCGAGTTGTTTTAAATGCGAACTACTGCCCTAAAAGTAATGTATGTGCTGCACTTATTTGAATGCGACGATATAAGTAGCTTCTGGGCAAAAACGCCCGAAAGATTTAATTTCAATCATATAAATAACTAGTAAGTCAATCAGTGAACTATTTTTAAGTAATTCTAGCTTTTCTAAAGAAAATTAAAAATATATTTTTAATAATTGCAATTATTTAAATTAACAATAAGGAAGTATAATTAAAGTTATTTCGTTTTAGTCATTTCCCTTTCAGTTATATAATTCCTTTTAAATAGATTTATTACTTAATTATGTTTAAAATAACTATTAGTTTGTTTTATTTTTCAACCAATTTGAGACATTAAGTGATTAAATATTAATGTGTAAGAAATTCATGATGTATGTTCCATATAATGCTAATAGCACTTGTACGTAATTTCATTTATCTTAAAAATAAATTTTCTTAATGTTACAAATAATCCATTCAAAATAAAAAGTAATGTTTGTGATTTTCAGAAATATAAATTAAAACCCTTAATCGTCTTATTTAATCGCAATTAAATTAACATAATCCAGATTATACAATTAATATAATGGGTAACTGCTGGTGTTGAGATATTTTCACACTTGCCTTACGCAAACACAATTTGAAAAGCTTTATTTGTAACAATAAATAAAACGACTATCACATCTATTTTAATTTTTAAGGAATCCGGCTACGCGTTCGGAACCGTGATTTTAAAAAGGCGCATAAATGGATAATTTTCATGATATTTAGTGTCACTTAGATTAGTATACATGTATAAAATTGTTTTAAGGACATTTTGACAAAAATATTTAACTTAAATACAAATTTTTTGTTAACAAATAACCCTTTTTTCCAAAAGTTTCTTTTTAAAAATGTTTATTATAAAAATTTTTGTATATAGCTCGATCTCGAACAGAGGCTCAATTTTTATTTTAAAAAAAATTAAATTATTTTCAGAGTTCCCCAGAAATAATTTTTGGGTTTTTTTTTAAAATTTTCCCTGTTGTCAAAACATGGAAAAACCCATTTCTAAGCGATATATTTCAAAAATTTAGTTGACCCTCTGTACAGAGGTCTGAGAAATTTCGGAACATATTATTATAAAAGTTTTTTTAAAAGGAAAATTTTGAAAATGGGCCATTCTATGTTCTTTTTCAAAATATTGAAAAACAATTTTTTTTATTGTAATACTATTCTTAAAAAATTTTTTATACCCGTTTTAACCAGTTTATTCATTTTTCTGGTATAAAGGGGTTTTCCGTTTTTTCTCCCATACCGTAATGAAATGGGTTATGCCTTCACGTATTGAAAAAAAAAAGAAAGTATTCCTGAATAGGCACTTTAAAACACTATACGAAAAAAGGTATGAGTTATTATTGAAAATTTTCCCCATAAAAATTGAGTTTTTTTTGTTAAAAATTTGGTTGTTTAGTTCAAGCTCTTTACTTTACCAAAAAAGTTTTAAAGTTTTCTCAAGTTAAAACTTTCTTCATTGTTGTTTACTTGAGAAGAGTTCAATTATTTAATTAAGCAACGAACTGTTTTCTCTTATCTTGTGTTATCTGCTCCTTCCAAAGAACTCTGGAACTACAAAAATTATCCTAGTGCTACCGAGATGAACAATGATGGCCAATGCTCGTTAAATTTGGCGTGGCTCTAAGTCCTGTTGGCGTGTTGTGATTGTTTGGAAAGGGCCTCAGGTGTCGTTTTCATCACTTGATCGTGTTTTAAAATTACGAGTTCCGTCGTCAATAGCTCTTATCAATGATCCTTATAAACCACAGTTGGACCTCTAAATAACGAAGTCGCTAAATCCAGAAAAAAGTTCGTAAAATGGAAAAATTCGTTATATAGAGGTTCATCTTTCAATTTTCTTTCTGAACCCCATGAAACAAATTTTAAATTCATAAACACTATATATATTACAAAAGAGTAATTATTAACACCTTTTTGTAAATTAATAATATTTTATCTATCAAAAAGAACGAAAGAAAAACTGCAGGGAAAGTTTCTTAACGCCTTTATACACTTCCTGAAGAATTTTTTTTTTCTTTGATGCTCAAGCACTTACGTTTTGACATTTTCTAGCTACAGGAAACGATGTTACCAGTACGACTGATCAACGCCACAAATAAACGGAGACTCGTTCAAGGACACGGGGACACGAGACAACTTCACTGAGGGTGAAAGGGGATATCGAAGAGGTTTCCAGTAAACTGGACGATGAGGGTTAAAGGTTGCACTTTCTCGGATGAAACCCTCAGAATTCTATTGTTCTCGTTGAGCTAGGTACCTAATAAAACCAGTTCAAGATTTATAGCCACCATAAAATGAGTCCAAAAAAGAATAACTTGAAATTTCTAGGAAACTTGAAAAAAATGGAGAACAAAAATTGAATCAGAAGAGAAAAAGTTCGTTATATGGAAAATGCACTTCGCTATTGGGAGGTAATTTTGCGAAGAAAATCGTGAAATGTTCTTGGTCCCAGGAAAAAGTTCGCTATATAGAAAAATTCGCAATGTAGAAGTTCGTAATATGGAGGTTCGACTGTATATTTCTCGCACAATATAATACGGTTTAACTCAAAAAGCGGGTGTCTTACACCACGTCACAAGTCATCTTTCTCTTTCAAATCGTTCTTATCCCCACTGTCCTCTTATGATCAGTAATCTTACACTTCATTTCGGGCAGTGCTTCTCAAACTTTCAATACTGGCGCCCCTCCTTTTCAATCACAATTTTTATCGCGCCCCCCTTATACATTAATAAATTACTGAATGCAATAATAATGCACTTTTTGACGCTAAAGCTACAATACACGATCTTAATTATGAACCGTACAAATTAATAACATAAGTATTAAATTTTGTATATGTTGCTGCAAGCAAAAAAAAAAAAAATATAAAAAAATTAGTATGGGTTAATTATTATATTTATTTTTCCTTTCTCAAATTTTTTAGAATTGGAACATATTGCAAAATATGTGGTAGATGCTTAAAGACAAAATATAGATATCAGCTAAATATAGGGAAAAAGAACTCAGAGGTCAATTTCTAAAAAACTTTGAAAAAATTTGCTCTGCAAGACAAGCCCATGGAAGTCATAATACTTATTAAACTTGTTCTTAATTCAGTATTAATAAGATAAGTATTAAATTTTATATATATATTTATTCTTAGAAGTAATATATATTTTAAGTAAATTATATATATATATATATACTTTTAAGTAATAGGTTAATTATGTTATTTTCTTTTTCTAATTTTAAGTGGAAACAGAATGAAATAATATTTAATTAAAGATTTATTTCCTTCAGATCCATTTCTAAAAGTACAAATGTCATTAAAAAATAGCCTAATCTATGTTGCTCTTTATCATATCCATTACATCTGGCATTTTCACTTGAACGTTCATGTGAGTCTAGGCAACCTAACAGAGACGTCTGCACAAAACATGTAAAAATGCTGTACCTCATTACAGATTCTAGTCAGTCTTGTGGCCGAATCGATTAGCTACCGAATCTCTCTTGAATGTGCATTTCATAATTCACGCGTTAATTGTAATTCACGGTATTAAGTATTTACAGCAGTGGTTTAAACAAAACAAGATATATTTTTCAAATTACAGCAGCGAGAGCATTCGGCGATAATAAAGCATCAACAAATTACACAGACGAGGAGCAAAATGATAGCAAGTTACGAATGGGTTAGGGATCCATTCAAAATACTTCAGAAGGGCTCTCAACTGCCGGAAAAGAGATCTTCATAGATTTCACATCCATTGACGAAATTAAAGGGCAATTTTGTAATAAATCACTCTTTAGATCTGAGCTAAATATCAAGAAAATAACTCTGGTGTCAATTTCTAATTTTTAGCCTTCCTTTGAAAAACTTAGCTCTGCAAGACAAAGCCCATGGAAGTCACTGATAATTATTAAACTTGTTCTGATACTGGCTGAAGTACCCACTCTTAACACGAGTTCATTTTTTTTAAAAATTATAATATATTATTCAACGATATAATAGCTTAATTGTAAGGAGAGAAAACCAAGTGCATGACAATGTATACAAAATGTAAATGATTTATTGAAAAAATTACTTATATTATAAACGGTTTTGAATGAACTGGAAATTTTTAAGCCTCACCAAATTAGCATTTAGAATAAGTGTTAAGTAATAAGAATATAAATTCTAATGAATAACAATTGTGTTATTTTTTTTAATATTTAAAGCGAGACAACCCAGGATCAGGTGTGCACTCGATACTAACGTTAATAAGCGGGAGTGATGCACCCAATTCTTTTTTTTATAATTATTTCAATATACAAGATAAAAATAATATTTCAAGTGAATAATTTAACTAAGAAAATATACTTACTATTTCAGGATTTTTCTATTTGTCTTTCATAATTCAAGAAATATCAATAAAACTGAACTAAGTGTTCCAAATGTGCGTGACCTTAATAAAGGACACAAATCCACGAACACTTTTTGCTAACATTACAGGAAAGTTATTTGCAAGAAAAAACTGTCACATTTGTTCTACGTTATTGTAATTTTAATGTCATTTGATGATCATTAAATATCCTGTTGAACTTTTTTCTTGCTTGTGTCTTTTTGACAGGGTGGTGCATTTTGCGGTACACTTATGGCTTCATATTTTCTTGATAAAGTTCTTAATGTAGCTATTGAAAATTTTCCTTTCGTTTCATGTTTATTGCTTTTCACCAAATTTACTTTCGCTAACATAATTAATATGCATTATTTCAGCAAGTGTTTCCCTTGTTTGATCAGCTTCAATTTCCTTTCAAGGAGAGATCACAGATGCCCAATTCTTTTTTTAATATCCTGCTCATTTACATTTATAAACCACTTAATCAGTCATACAACATGCAATTAAAACCACTAAGTTATTCATAGGGAAAATGCAGCATGTTCAAGTAAATGTTTTTGAAAAATAGTGGTCGTGCCGGGAAACTCGGTCTAAACAAAGTACCTTAAGGTTCTAAAAAAACGTTTGCCACTCCCAAAAAAGGAGATATGTTATCCATTCATTTTAGCTCCCATTAAGACTGTCATATTAGAGGATTCTCTGTCAAGGTCATTGGTAACAAATAAATAGTTTTCCCAGAATTAACGATTTTTGTATTATATGTTTCAGTATCCTCATAAAAATAAATGTTGGCCAATTAATCCTTCAAAGTGCTCAACATGCTTATCCATGTATCATAAAACTCTTTCACATTGTGAAAAAAAAGCGCAACAAATTATTTGATTTACAACTTCCTAAAAAAGGGGATACAGGTAACCATATCAGTAAGTTCAAAAAGCCAGCAAAGTAATATATTAGGTTAAAAGAGAGCATGTAAAAAATCTCTCATCATGATTACAACAAAACAAACAAATATTTTTTATTTAGTTATAGGATCAAAGATAGCTAATGAGCGTTCAAAGAATCTTTTATTTTTGATGACCTTTTTCACCAGATGATATATATAAATCATATCAATGTAAATCTGTTTTTTTTTTTTTTCATTATATCAAGAAAGAATTTTTTCATTTCAGTAAATTAATTTTTTAACCTTTTATTTTCGATAAGCTCGCGCCCCCCTTGAAGGGTTATCGCGCCCCACAGTTTGAGAAACACTGATTTAGGGGGACAAATTGTTTACTGAAATCCTCCGCCTTGGAATGGGGAGTGCGTCAGAAGAAAAGTGTACACATCCACTTGTTATGAATTAACCGCTCTATTTTCTCTTTATGGATTATTTTTTTTCATTACCTGAGCATTTGTTCGAAAATTATTCTTTTTCCCCTTGCCCTGAGTGTTTTTTTCAACGTGTATATGTTTCATTCTAATGTAACTTTTTGGAACTGTGTAATTTTAATCATAAAGTGTTAATTTTTTTTAACTACAGATGAACGTCCGTATAACGAACCTCTATTTTACGAATTTCTCTATTTTGCATTCTTTTTCTGGAGTCAGAAACATTTTATTATTTTCTTTGTAAAATAACCTTCAAATAGTGAAGTGCATTTTCTATTATAACGAACTTTTTCTCTTATAATTCAATTTTTTTTTTTCTCCCTATTTGCGAAATGTTTCAGGATATTTTTCAAATTATTCCCTCTTTAACACATTTTAGGGTGATCAATGACCTTGAACTGGTTTTACCAGGAGCCTAACTCACCTAAAGCAATGAAATGGCCGTAAATTTTCAAACAAAATTAACAGATTTTATCAGTAATTAAATTTAAGGAAGCACGTGACAATGTATGCTTAAAATTACTGTTTATAAAATTACTCGTAGGCTTGAAATTAGAAATTGTCGTTACAAGAAATTCATTAGTTTTATTATAAAATTATTTTATAAAGTTGAAAATACCTGTATTCTTGGAAAATGTTTTTTTTTCTCGTGTTTTCCTTACACATTTCTTTTTGATGGGTAATATATACAAAATAAATGCCGTAAAATCCGGCGTATAACGCGCACTTTGAACACAAAAAATAAGATCGAAACTTAAGAATGTGCGTTATACGCCGGGTATAAAAACGATAGCTTTAAAAATAACGGAAAAGAGATGTGAGCATAAAAAAAGATTTACTTCTACATGTATCGAAACACTGTTTATTTAAAAGAAACGACTTTCCTTATGAACTAAAACAGTTTATGGTGTTAATTATTGCACGATGATTAAAATATATTAAAAATGAAATAAATTTACATCCATTTCAGAAGGTGAAAACATTGAACATCTTTATTCCGCTCACTCCGTTATTGTATTTTTATTTCCCTAGCTGATTCTACAGTTCTAAGGCCATCAAATCCATCATATGATATATTTTTTTTCATTACCAGATACAACAGGATGAAAGACTACTAATCTGAAATTATAGACATAAATTAGTTCTCTGAGAAATAGAACTAAATACACGACTTCCAACGAAGTTTTCGTTGAAAGAGTAATAACATATTTAAGCTCATCTGCCTTCCTTCGTCCATCAACACCTGTTACTACAAGTTGCAGTTCTAGAAGTATACTATTTTTTCATAAGTCTGGGATAATACCTGGAATAAATGACTTAAAACATAAAAGCAATACATACAAATATTTCAGATTTCTTCATAAAAAAGGGGTGCGCGTTATACGGCGAATATACCTAAAAATTAAAATATGCAACTCGAAAGTATAGGTGCGGGTTATACGCCGGATTGTACGGTTGATATTAATTTTCAAAAAAAAAAAAGTTTATGAGGGGGGAGGGTTATGAACCTAAACTTTGTTTTACGTGGTTTTTAAAGTATTTTATAGGATGAATTTCTGTTTGACGAATTTTCCATTTAACGAACTTTTTTCCGGCATTTAGAGACTTCATTAAATAGAGGTCCGACTGCATGTATACTTTTGAAAATGCCTGTTAGTTGTGTAAACTTACCTTTGAGTATTTCTGTAAAAAATTCAAAAGTTACAAATTTTGTTCGATTAAAGTTGACAGCAGGGGGTGGTTGCTTTCTCAAGGAACTAGTTTGTAGCTCTAAACCCTTTCGGGTGAGATCGGTTCCGTTAGACATTCCGCCAATAGTTCTCATTGCTTTATAGTGCGACACTAATTAACACACACACTCACTCCAAAAATTACATTAAGGGGTGTTGTAAAGCTAAAATTTTATTCTCTTGACAATTTGAGAGTTTTACATTTTCAAATTGTATATTTAACCTTTCTAAAAATACCTTATTTTAACCTCTAGGGTAATTAGAAGCCCTTACAACCTATTTTTAAATAATCGTTGAAACTGGGCCACGCCCATTTGAATGGCGAAAAGTGTAAACAAAGTACTTCGTATTTGCTTGAAAGTTGAAAGTCTGAGATAGACCAAAACATGCATCATTTATTGTAAATTGAGCCTTTTATTTTTTTTATTTCCTAGCCGCGCGCGATTAGAAGCCTCACTGTATACATTAAAATCCATTTATCTCAAAATGTAAATTTTGATGTTCGATGTACCTTTTCCGAGAAACTACTGTTCACAGGTATGTAAATTGTTTTATGATATATTTATAATGATGGCTAATATATACTAAAATGAGCTTTTTGTAAAAAACTCAAACATTTTTTTTTACAAATTTTTTATGGGAAAAAATGGGTCAAATTTCGCAATGTTTGATAAAATATTTCGTAAATCATTAAAAAAATTCAAAATGACCTAAAAGCTCATTTCAGTATAATGAGAAAGGTGTACTGTAATTGAATGAAAAATTTCAAGCATGTACATATAACAGATTTTGAGAAAGGTACATCGAAAACAGCCAATTTAACATTGTCAGTATATATATAGAGAGAGGTTTCCAACTCCCCTTAAGTTACGATCATTCTTTATATAGTAGCTTATTAACAATAAAGCATAAAAACAAAAGCTTTCTCTAATTACAATCTACATGGACTAATTTTAGTGAAAACTTTTATTTTTGTTCTCCGTAGCAAGATTTCCTTATCATTCACACATTTACAGATGTCCCAATTTCGTCAATATGATCTATATAAACGATCGCATTGATAACACAGTCCTATTTCCGCATATTAAAAACAAGAAATTAAGTGGCTAGGTGACTAAATGCAATTAGACAGAACACTCGCCCATTCAACGGACTCGTGGAAGAACAGGGACAGGTTTGAGGAACACGAAAAACTATCGGAATTATCATACTGTAATACATCAGTATACACGTTGATCAGATCGAAGAAACACTTGTTATATCACTCTTAGACATCTGATGGTCATTAGAGTCAGTGTGCAAAGCTAATCACATCAGTTGTTAGATGAGTTTGAGCGTACAGAGAGATCTGGTTCGTATGTTTTCGATAGTAGGTTACTCGACACATAAATTGGTTTCTCAAAATAGTAATGCATTTGTAATTGGGGAAGTTGTAATGAGATTTCTAAGTTTGTATGAGTTATGAGTAATTAGCAGAAAGAGTAAGTAAGTTTGATTATAAAACAGTGGCGTACACAAGGGGAGGATTTGGGGGATGTCAACCCCCTTCCCATAGACCACTGGTGCTCCAACTTTGTCGATTCACGAATCTCTTAAAACTGTATGGTGTTTTCGGGGAACCCCATCCAAAAACTTTAGAGAGAGAGAAGGAATATATCTAAAATAATATTTAAAGTAGATCAACATATTATGGGTGTTTTAAGTAAAGACAGAAAAAAAGTACTCTCTCTCTATTATTTATTAAATATTTTTAACATAATAGTAATGTTGTTTATACTAATTAATAACATCAACTCGTTCTCCAGACATCATCTGCCATTGCATTATATTTAGTAACTGGAATGCGTTTCCATTATTTTAACACCCTTTTATAAGCTTCACTTGTATGTAACGGAATCTTTGAACTCAATTTTTACCCACTTTGAAAGGTCAGATTAATTTGAAATTTTGATCACTTGTCCAAGACCGATGACAACACAATAATTCAATAATTTTTTTCCATTGTCCTGATCAAGATCATCAGGATTAACGATATCCTATTTTCTGATCCCATCCTGTATCCGGCGACTAATTTCAGATATCATTTCCAGATTTGGCGACTAAAAGATTGTCACAACTTAGTTCAATTAACTATAAAAGGGTGTTTTTTAGTTTTTTTAAAAAACTATAATTTATTTTGCACAAACAGTGGCCATGGTAACCTAGTGGTCAAAGTGGCTGACTCGTGGACGTCAGCCCTAGTGTCCATGAAGACCGGCAGTGTAGAGAGGCTGATGCAAGTTAAGTCTGTCGTAAGTCTAATGCCTCACGTTGGTGTGGTGGGGAAGTTAGGAGGTTGATTTGCCAACCGAGTTGTCAATCTTTCAAAAAAGGTTCCCAAATTCGGGTCAAATTTTACAAAGCTTTTTGTTTTATTTATAAAAAAAGCAATGTTAATTAACGCATAAAATAACTTTAATTTTACATAATTTTTTTTAAAAATCTAAGCGTTTATTTTTAGAAGGATTGGTTTAATTACTAGTTTTAATAATATTTGAGAAAAAAAAGTTATCACAATACCGACCAGGAATAATTTCTTTATGTAAATAAATAAACATTTTCGGAACACACATCCCCCACACACCAAACATTTTCTTTTTATTTCACTATTCTCAGAAAAGTATATATCTTTTTGCCTGTACTCATAAAAAATATCGCATTTACTCGAATCTAAGCCGCACTATTTTTCCAGTGTTAATGCTGCTGAAATTATAGTGCGGCTTAGAATCGAAAGCAAAACATTTGTTGGTTGGGGAAAATTGAGTTTCCATCCCTTTCAAAAGGAGAAAATGTAACCGTCCATTCTGGCCACTTGCATCGATGACTTATAGCATCAAGACGAGTTTACTATGACGCAAGTATGAAAAAGGAGACAATTTAATGTACAGGAAAAACCGGAAACAGCGCAACGGTCACTGAAAGTTATACACGGATGAAACAAATATATGTCGATGGCGTAAGCAAAATGCTATAATTTTTGCTTCCAGATGTTCAACAGTCTTTAATAATTCTTCTATAATCATTCTTTTTAAAAATTGTTGCAACATAAATGCATTGGATGACACGTAAGAAGACACCGTGTGGGAAAATGGCGACACCAGTACTGGGACTCATTGGGACGATGGAAGAGACGAATTCTTTTCAAAGCATGGTACTATACTGACTGTTAGAGTAATTATAGGTTAATGTATGCATATGAAAGTTTTTAATACTGGTAAAATAAATTAATTATTAACTTCTTTTATTATTTCTCATTAAAACTTTTTTTTTTTTAAATTTCGTAAGTATCGGATACACAATTTTTTATATTTTTTCTCAAAAACATGTAGAGAATTGGGGGTGCGGCTTAGAATCTATGGCGGCTTAGATTCGAGTGAATACGGTATATAGTGCATCTTATTTTAAAAGAAATACCAAACAGATCTACATTAGTTTCGACATTTGACATGCATTTATATAATAGAACTTTCCTTCCGCTCAAGCCATCTTTAAAAAAAAAAGTAATTTGATTCGATCAATAGATCCCCTCAGGGGGCTCACCTTCTTTAGGTGGGTACGGGTGTCACTATCCCGAGGTACCCTAGTGATCTTTCCCTTTTCCCAAGGGGTTTAATATCTTTGGTAAACACGGGTGTCACGACCCCAGGGTACCCCAGTGATCCTTCTCTATTTTCGACCCTTCATCTTGTCATCCAATTTCTTCTTTTATTCTTTTCCCGTCCAGACCACAGACCTATGAATGTTTGGCGCAGTATAGCCAAAACTGGCTCTTGCGCCATAAAACACCAAACTCAACTCAAATGAACTCGATCAATGGATACATAACATACGATTGAGTAACATCCAAATGATCTAATGTCTTTGTCTAGAGCTTTCAAGTATTCAACAATTTATATTTTAAATCAATACAAACAAACTACACCTTGCTTTGGAAATCGACACAATTCATCTTTTTCACAATCCCACTCGAAACGAGGTCTTTTTTTTTAACAATCAAAGACAAAACCGCGCATTCTCTTTTGAGGGCCACCATTTTGAAGTTCGTCTTAGACATCATTTTCCAAAACAATCGCGGTCGGTGTAGGCGAATAGACGAGCTATTGTTCCAGGCGATCGTTTAAAGCCCTGATTTAGTCGTTATCACCTTATTGTCATCAGTATTGGCAGCCTTCTTTATCTTTGTTTGTTTATCTTTATTGGCTGGCTTTTCAAAAGGAATCGCTGGCTTATTAGGGGAACGATCATGAGACATTGTCCGACCTTTACATTGTCCTGGATTTTTCCAAATGAACCGTTAACAACCGATTAGCGGGCCTTGAAGACAAGGCAGAATCTATAAAGTGGACTTCCGCCAGGCTATTTTCATCACCATTTTTCACACGAAGGACTCACGAACGCTTCCTTTTTTTTTTTTAAAGATTTCATCTTTGGCCTCATTAGGAACAAAAAAAGGACCCTGAATAAGTGATTTTTTTAAAAATTTGTGACACTTTAAACTTGAAAACTTTTTTTTGTGTAATGTTGTCATAAAAAAATGATTGAAGCGTTCGATTTGAAGGAAGTAGGAAAAAATATTCGAACATAGTGAAAAATATATGTATTAGGTGTTGACGAACATGTAAAATAATTAAAACTGTATATTAAAGTACAAACGCTCAAAATATTGTATTTTTTTTTGCACACACAGGCAACAATTTTTTTAATAATAGTTGTTATATGGGATACACTATTCACATGGCATACTAATAAATTAAGGGCTTTCTCTTTATTAATTAATTAATTATTTTTTGAATTTCATATTGCTACTTTAAAATCATATATCCATTAACATTTTAATTATTGTTTTTCAGATGTCGTAATAGCTCAGTGGCATTATCGATGAATTTCTTACCCAGTGGCGTAATGTACACCTCGCAATCTTCGAATTGAGGGGGCACAGGACTCTAGAGGGCCCAAAGCCTGACTGATGCCTAGTACGGCTTGGGGGCCCCAAACCTGATTTTGCAGGGAGGCCCTAATATTCTCCGTCACACCACTGTTCCTACCATCAAGGTTTCAATCAAGTTTTGGTTCCTACGTAAAATGCATCTTATTGAATAATGGATACTAATACAAGTTAAATAAAAATAGGCCTCAAAGTCTCCACGGGGAGTGTAAATTAAGAGCATGATCGTCATCCTCGCCACTTGATAGAGATTCAAAATCACGAGAATAGTGACGAATAACTCTCAGGAGTCTAGAACTTATAAAATGAAATCAAACCAAGCTCAGATATCATAATTTCTCAAATGATGCTTAGAATTATGAGATTTATAATCGATAATGAATGAATCGTGTTATAGATTTCAGGCTTGATAACCACTGACCAAAGGCTCTCAAACATATTTTTAATGTGGTTTCCATGAGTCTTAACTTGAACTATATATATATTTATATATGTTATGTCTCCCTTTTCATCTATTCCTCATAAAAAATGGAATAAAAAGGGCTTGAAGAGAAAAACTAAAAAGAAAGCAAATATCTAATAAATTCTGAAAATCAATATAAATTAAGAGATATACAGTTAAGTACGTTTAACGCGAAAACGCTTAAGACGAAATATTGGTTAACACGAAATAATACATCGGTCCCGACAAACTACTATGTATTTTTATGCATTTTTTTTTCTTAACACGAAATGATTGCTTTTCTAGGAATGAACAAAATACAGAAAACACCAACCACTTTATGAAATATTGTTCGTATATTGTTTTTATTATTGGAGAGACACTATCCTACTGTATCTTCGGAAGAATTGGTTGTAGAAGATGATGTGTGTTAATGTGTAAACAGCCGAAACTGTGGCAGACAAAAACATTTTGGATTTTGCTCAAAGCTAAAAAATATCATTAATGCAGATTCCGAAGACGAAAATGAAAGGAATATATTACAGCTCCTGTTCCCATGTCTTCCGAAATGAGGATCTTCATGAAAAGTATGCACAATTATTTAGACGCACATTCCAATGGTGAAAAGAATAACAAAACGAACCTCATCGAACAGTTTTTTTGACAATTTGACGCTTAAAAGACAATACAAAGAAAAATATCAGATTATTTTCCAAAAATCCGATAAATATTTTTCAAAAAACTTTAAAATTTTGTATTAAATTTTTTAAGTCCTTGTGAATGTTTTAGTTTCATTGATTTTTATTAAATACATGCATATATCGCGTCAGACTGACCATCTGATCGGAACATCTACTCATGCACCTTAGCGCCCAAGGTCACGAATACTGAGAAGGGCACAGTAGGCCTTGGCCATCATGGGCTGTGGCGCCATTGAGTTTAGTTTACATGCATATATACATATCCATGTAAATAAAATAAACTCTAATACACTTAATTTTGTTGATACCAATATTGAAATATCTTTTAAGGTATCCGACTACGTTCGGAACCGTGATTTTAAAAAAGCGTTTTAATAGATAATTTTCATGATATTTAGTGTCACTTAGATTAGAATACATGCATAATGGACATTGTGACAAAAAAAATTATTTAAATACAATTTTTCGACAAAAAATTAACTTAGAATAACCTTTTTTCAAAATGTTCTCCTTTTGTGAAAAATGCTTCTATTATAACAATATTTTGCCTGCATATAGCTCAGACCTCTGTACAGAGGCTCAAATATGATTTTTGAAAAATTCACATTATGTTCAGAGTTACAATCCATTGAAATAATTATCGGCGTTTTTTCTTAAAATTTCTCCACCCCTATTGTCGTATAAAACATGGATAAACCCACTTCTACGTTAAATATTTCAAAAATTCTAGTTGAGCCTCTGTACAGAGATCTGCGCTATATACAGGCAAAATATTATTATAATAGAAGCATTTGTCACAAAAGGAGAATATTTTGAAAATGAGTCATTCTATATTCATTTTTTATCAAAATATTGTACTTAAATAATTTTTTATTATAATACTATTCTTAAAACAATTTTATATACATTTTCTATTCTAAGTGATACTAAATATGAAAATTATCCATTTATACGCTTTTGCAAAATCACTGTTCCGAACGTAGTCGGATACCTTAACACGAAATTCTTCTAGCACGAAAAAATATTTCAGTCCCCTCAATTTCGTGTTAAGTGGTTTTTGTTGTATTATCTGTTGAATAAGTACATAAAATGGCACTCTTAGAAACCTAAATGTGCAAAAAACTACGAACTAATTTAATAGAAGTTTCATTATTTCCTTCTAAAGCCCAAAACAAAATTTCCCAACATTTTACACACTTTCCATATTTGTCCTACATTTTCGAAAGGCCAATTGCAGCAATTTATTAATAACAGATGATGATTGCTTAAGGGCTCCCACATGTGCACACAAAAAATTATCACGATTAAAGGCATCACTAAAAGGAGGAAGAGAAAGAAAAGTAAGGAGGCGGTTGTTTCTTACATAATTCACGTATCCATTCCATTATTACTGCAATAAATCATATTTTTTCTCACACACAACGCCGAGTACTGTAATTACTGCCGTTTTCGATTTCAACCATCCATGTGGGGCAATCTGAATTAATACAGGTGTGATTGTGGCTTGAGTAACGCCTTGTTTTTCGTATAAGTTTATCCCGATTTGGAGGAAATTACTAAATTGGAAAACTCGACTTCCTCGGATGGAAATGGAGCAACATGTCTGTGTATTTCCCTCTCTCCCTGTATATCTCCACTTTAATTACTGCTTTCATTTTGAGAACGTTCATTGATGACCATTCTTTCCTTGTGTTGATGAGATGATTCATAATTTGTTATTAAGACAGGAATGGAGAAATAGGCTTAGGAAAGAGTATTGGTTCTGATAAATTTCATAAATTCGAGTAATTTCTGTAGCTGTTATTTCAGTTTTTAATAGATAAATTAAATGAAAAAAATGTAAGTTTTAGATATGTTTCCAATTTTTTGAAAAGATTTAAATTTCTACATCTTGGAAAATTTATTATACAGCCATTGTTTTGGTGTAAGTTATGCAACTACAATTTCATGAAAGTATCAGTGTTAATAGTAAGTTACTAGTTATTCAAAATAAATATTAGTTTTTTATTTAACTTTCTTTTTATTTTACAGCTTAATTATGAAAAGAGGGTACTTTTAAAGTTCAAAATTTGCGAAGGGGCACACTTTTAACTAAGCTGAATCAATTTTTATGATAGGTTTATTATTATGTTTATTTCAAATTTAAAAAAAATATAATTTTTCGTTTATTTTTACCAATTATATAAAATAAATAACTATTGCTTTGGGATATTTTTATACTCTCTCTTTCTCTCTATATATATCGTATATATAATATAAGAATAAAATAAATGGTACAAAAGAATATCCTACTAAGATTGGATAACAACAGAATTTACAAGAATCTGAGGTATTGAGCTATTAAAATTGTAAAGACTGAAAGTGTCAATGGGGGGAATAAAGTGGAGAACTATTATGATTTCTAAAGTTGTCACTGATTCAGGACAGTGAAATTGGGTTAAGCATTACTTTATGGATACAAACTTCTTATTCAGCAGAAATTTTCGACATAATAGGAAAACAGAACCCTATTGAAAATTAGGCCTATATCCATCTACATGTGGGATGAATACAAAATCATAAAAATAAAATGAATGTATGAATATTGAAAATAAGTTTTTCGTGAAATTTGGTAAACATATTACTTTTGTTGAGTGTAGACCCGCTAAGAACGAGTTTGTGGAAATCGACTCCCATAGGTAATTGCGGAGACGTATAGACAAAAAAAAAATCAATTTTCTCATTTATTAGACCGACAGACTCTAAATTTGCCAAGCATATTTCTAACTTTCTGTACTGTTTCTAAGAACGTTCTTTTTGAAAATTGATTAAATATTTATATTTTGTTTTGTCTGCTTTTTCTTTCATTTTCGGGGTAAAAAATATCCACCCTTCTTTAATAATTATTCTTATTTTACTTGCTTATTGCTTATACTTATTATCTTTTACATTGATACTTATATTGCTATATTATATTTTATCATTCAATAATCTGAAAATATTGCTATAAAAAGATGGTAAAAATTCTTTCATTGCATATTCCATTTAAAGTATTTTTAAAAAGTACTATCCTACACAAATATGCTTAATTCATTTTAATATTCTTAATAATGATATAAACTAAAGACATTCTAAATAGTTGAAAATATCTTGTATGAGGAAAACTGGGCATTTTATTTTGGATAAAATTTTTTTATGATAATAGTAAAACAAAAGTAGTCTTAATAAATAATAAATAAGGATTTTTAAAATTTTTTAATAAAATCTTGATTACTGGGAGAAGTTATGTGTTCAATTTAATAATGTTAATCACATTAATCAATTTTAGTTAATCTTTTAAGTGCCACCGGTGTCTACATCCGTCCCACTCAACTAGTGCCTTTCGTGCCCAGGACGTATATATCCGTCCCTAAAAAGTAGGATTCTTTTCTTTGCGCTGCTTTCAGTAAATCTAATTAAAAGGCTTTGGAATGCAACATAATGACCTTGGTAAGTGTTTGCAATGGATTTACTTATTTCCTAGAAAAATTTGCTTATTTATGCCTTTTCTGTCCCCTCCAATGTATCGTATATATGCGTACCTATGTGAAAAACGATGGCATGGGGAGGGTCGCTTTACTTTTAATCGGTAGTTAAGAGGTTGAAACGTTTAAGCAGCTATAAATGAAATAAAAAAAATTATATTTCATATAACACATCCAAAAAAATAAAGGCGTTATTTATCGTTTAAGGTATCCGACTACGTTCGGAACCATGATTTTAAAAAAACGCATAAATGTATAATTTTCATGATATTTAGTGTCACTTCGATTAGAATGCATGTATAAAATTGTTTTAAGGACATTATGACAAAAAAAAATTATTTAAATACAATATTTTGGCAAAAAATTAACTTAGAATAACTTTTTTCCAAATGTTCTCCTTTTGTAAAAAATGCTTCTATTGTATTAATATTTTGCCTGTATATAGCTCAAACCTCTCTACAGAGGCTCAACTATGATTTTTGAAAAATTCACATTATTTTTAGAGTTACAAACAATTGAAATGATTATCGGCGTTTTTTTCTTAAAATTTCTCTCCTCTGTTGTCGTAAAACATGGATAAACCCACTTCTAAATTATATATTTCAAAAATTCTAGTTGAGCCTCTGTGCAAAGGTCTGAGCTGTATACAGGCAAAATATTAATACAATAGAAGCATTTTTTACAAAAGGAGAATATTTTGAAAAAAAAAGATTATTCTATGTTCATTTTTTGTCAAAATATTGTACTTAAATAATTTTTTATTGTGATACTATTCTTAAAACAATTTTATATACATTTTCTAATCTAAGTGACACTGAATATCATAAATATTATCCATTTATACGCTTTTGCAAAATCACCCTTCCGAACGTAGTCGGATACTTAATATAATTAATTAAAAGAGAACTAGGCATCTAAATTGGAATCACTTTACAATCAAATAATACATTGTTCAGGCTACATTATAAATGTAATTCAATTTCCATCATTCTTCTGCCCCTTTATATCCCATTGTCTTCACCCTCTGTGACCATACTTTTTTCAGAATAGATGTCTCAACGCGCCGTGATGTCTGTCCCACCCCTATTAGGAAACCCAGGACAACCCCCAACACACCACTTCTCCCTCAGAATAACATAATCATCCTTTGTACCTTACAAGAACCTCTGACCACTTTCATTATACAGAAGGAACCATGATCGAAAGCTTAAGTGCTTGGGCATTGGGGTTCTAGAACAATGGGGAGGAGGAATTGGGACCAAGATCCCACGCTCCCCTCGGGCTCTGCATCGCCTTGGTCTCTTTCTTTTTTTTCTAAGTGAGGGAGTTTAACGTAGATCCGGTTGGGCCAAAAAAAAATGCCTCGTGGAGAAAGTGGACGAGAGGATTCCACAGTAAGCGAAAACAATGGGAAACTGACTATTACCAAAGCGGTTTGTTTGGAAATTGTTGGTTTCTAAGCCATTTTGTTTTGTCTCCTACACCGATGTAATTGGACGTGATATCTGCGTTTCGAAATGCTGGGTCAACTTTGAGGGCTCTTTCGGGGTGGTGGAGTCTTATTTGAGTGCTGTGTGAGTGCGATCACCTTTTCACTCTAAAGAGGTTAAGATGTTGAGTTCGTTCGACACCTTGAGGTATAAGACGTGGAAAGGTGTAACCTAGAAGGGGATCAATCATTGCTCTGGTTATTTTGTTATATTTTGTTGCTTATCAAATGCAATTAGAGGAAATGGCTGTGAAATAGATACATTAAAAGTAAAGGTGAAATGGGACAGGAAACGTTGAAGTTTTTATTCTTTGATCGATGTTTATGAAATTCAGTATAATTTTTTTTAAAAAAATTTGCTTATATTAGAGGCAAAAATTGTTTAAAAAATTATTTGTAATTTCAAAATTATTAAATTGTTTTTTATTTATTTTAAAAAAATGCATTTTAAAGCTAAAAACAATATTTTTATTAAATTTCTTTATTCATTTGAATGTCTAATAAGCAGTTTTAAACATGGATTTTGCAGCTCAGTCTTTCTTTAAAATATAACCCAAATATTTCTTTCATTAATGAATATTGTTTAAGAAAAGTTATTAAAACAGTCAAAATTTGCATGTAATATTTTTTATTGATCAATATGAACTGTGCACTTAAAGTATTATGACTTTTAAGCAAAATTTAAATCATAAAAACATTTTGAATGTAAAAAAAACCATAATAAGAAATATAATTCAATAAAAACGAAGAACAACTGAAAAGTACCATATATCTTAAAATTAACTACACATATATGTTTCTAACACACACACAAATAAAAACATTATTTGTGAAAAAGAAAGAAACAGCTCTATTTTTAAATTTATTTATGTGTAATAACTGGACATTGTTTACAACACTTATTTCAGTTTCGCATATTCGGCTGATTTCTTGTTTTTGTTGTTGTTGCTGTTGCTATGTTTTGGGTTTTCTGGCCTCTTAAGGTATCCAACTAAGTTCAGAACAGTGATTTTTCAAAAGCGTTTAAATGGATAATATTTATTAATATTTTTAATGTCACTTAGATTAGAAAATGTATATAAAATTGTTTTAAGAATAGTATTACTATAAAAAATTATTTAAGTACAATATTTTGACAAAAAATGAACATAGAATGACCCATTTTCAAAATATTCTCCTTCTGTGAAAAATGCTTCTATCATAATAATATTTTGCTTGTATATAGCTCAGACCTCTGTACAGAGGCTCAACTCGAACTTTTGAAATATATAATTTAGAAGTGGGTTTATCCATGTCTTACGACAACAGAAGGGAGAAATTTTAAGAAAAAAAACGCCTATAATTATTTTAAATGGTTGTAACTCTGAAAATAATGTGAATTTTTCAAAAATCATAGTTGAGCCTCTGTACAGAGGTCTATAAAGGCAAAATATTATTGTAATAGAAACATTTTTCACAAAAGGAGAACATTTTGAAAAAAGGTTATTCTAAGTTAATTTTTTGCCGAAATATTGTATTTAAATAATTTTTTTTGTTAAAATGTCCTTATAAAACAATTTTATACATGTTTTCTAATCTAATTTTTTTATGCGGTCGCACAAAAATAAAATCGCATAAAAAAGGACAGCACAAAAACAGGTTCTACTGTATATGACAAGCTCTCAGCTTGAAAGGGGGGTTTAAAAGTATGAGGTCCTTCTCTTGAAGCCCTAGAGTTGCTTCAGAGTGCGACGTAGTAAACATTAATTAGATCATGTTCAGCATGAGGGTTGAAAAGAAAGAGTTAAATTCTGATTGGAAGAATATAATCAACTAAAAAAATTCGGGAAATAAACCCAAGTTGCTATTAAAAGCATTGGTTACCGGCGACTAAATAGAAACGCGGCTTTAAGATAACTCTATTTAAATCTGCGTCAGCTACAGTGTCCGTTCAACAACGTTACTTTGATATTTTTATAGTGCGATAATGTGGTTGCCATGGGGATAGCGTATATTAATGTTAGTTTTTCCCCTGCGGGATCTCTGCTCAGCAAAAGTAACACATCTTTTAAATTTTGTGTAATGAACGCTTAAAATAGTGTAAACAATTTACATCTGGAAGTGTAATACATTAATATTACTTTTTGTTGTATTTATTTTATGTTAAAATCTTGCCACCACCTCTCCCTTCGAAATCTAGTTTTATTATGAAATAAAAAAAAAGTAGTGATTATACACTGATCGAGGAATAAATTAAAAGCGGAGCACTGATGCATGGCGTAGACAAAACAAAATGATTGAGGAATCGAGCCAAAAAGCTTTTTATTGGTCTCCATATAACGCGGTACGAATGATGATGTGATTAGTACTAATTCTGAGTTTCTTATAGCGCGGTTTCCTTATAACGCGGTACGCACTCACCGCGTTATAGGAGGGTTGACTGTACATCAATATCTTCTTTTCACGACCTAAACTCTTTTTCTATTCTCTCATTCTGTTTGTGAGAATATTTGTGCATGTATAATAGAATAAAATGATGCTAAATGAAGCAATAAACTAAAATATAAGTTGACCTTGAAACTATGAATTAAGTATTAATTTTTTTTCACTATAGCTAAATTGGATTAAAGCTACGGTAAGACATATTAACCATTCACGCTTATTCAATTGAGAGTACAAGGTTACGTTCCAAAAAGCGAGTGTAATAATTTGTTATAAATATCTTTTTTCAAATTTTAATTAAAATATATGAAAACTTGAAATAAATGTGAAAATGAAAAGAATATTTCAAAGCAAAATGCTAAGACAATGAACTAAAATCATATCAAATCAACTTCAAAAAAGAAATTCCTAATCATAAACACTGTCGAAAATGAGCAAAAAAGTTGTTTTTTTTTTTAAAAAAAATCAATTAAAAGTATACGGGTGATGTAAACACTAAATTTTTATTAATTCTTTAAAATTCTCGAACTAGTAAAGTTCTATTAGCTCCTTTTCTTTTAATTATCTCTCTTTAAAAATTGAATTTATGAATCTATAATCTATGGTTAAGCATTTAACCTACTTAAAGACATAGATCAATCATTTCAAAGTTAAAGAGCTAAGCTATTTATTTCACTCTTAAGCACAATAAATAACAACTGAAAAATATTTTTTACGTTTCTCTCAAAAAGATGATAATAGATCAGACACACCCCACCCATCCTGACATAATACAAGTTAATGATCTAAGACGTGCACTTCTTGGTTCCCATTTCAACGAGAACATAAAACATGTTGAAAAAAAAATGAAGTTATGAGTGTCAACCGTGTATAAATAGCAAGTGAAATATAATCTTTCAAATAAAAAAAAATCTCATATCTTCGCTTTCATTTTTGACAAGGGGCCCTGAAGTAATGGGGTCACTTTGGAATGTATATAGGGCAAAGAAGACACGAATTTTGTGGGGCCTGTGGGAGAGGCTCAATTTATACAGTTTTCCTTTCGTCGATAAAACAGTTATATATTATATTTAGAAAATAGGTTAGGTATCCAGTTTCTGTTATTAATTATTGGGTTTGTCGAAAAAATTGCACTGATATTTAAGGAGAGTTCAAAGGCAGTACGTTCACATTTCGATATTAATTTTTGTGCAGCTTTTTTTTTTTGGTCCAGTTTTTTGCAATCTCTCATGCAATTTGAAAACTTCATACTTCTTCAAGAAGCTCTCAGATTTTTCGGTCAAATACTCCAACGTCAATGTGACTTTTATATTGATCAAGAAGCGAAAGTATTGTCATTAAAAGCATTTTGTAGACTTTAATAACTGAAAATCTAAGATTGTAATTTCTGGTAGGATGGGATATTCTAATCAACAATTTTTTTTTTGAGCAATCAAACAGACAGATTGTCGCGACCCTGCGGTCACTGGTGAAGTTTGGGACACCGAATGATCAGCCATTGTTATAAAAATAACTAAGTTTATTGATCTATCAATTTACTATCAAGCAATATTTTAACATAGGGAGCAGTCAAATTTAATCGTTATCTTAAATTCTTAAAACAAGTAATTATGCACATAACTGCGTGTAACCCGATGTAACTGCACTCGTCTGGTCTCGCCCCTTGTCAAGTGGATATCCCCGACTAAAGCTTATTTTCAATAAATCCAAATACTTCCGGTACTTGCAGCCTAACGACTAACTCTTACACTCACTTCGCTGGAGTTTAAATAGCCCTCAAATTTACATGGCTCATGATTTCTCCACAGGAAACGATGTTCTATAAACATACAACGGTTCAGAAATATTTTTCCTCAGATGATTAATAAAAAGCGCGGATAGGACCCGTCACAAGGTGAAGTAACGCATTGTTTCGATGAAATACGACATTCTTCCTATTCTCTAAATGTGGATGTTTTTTTTTTCAATAGCTATTTTTTAATTGTATAATTATTAACAATATTTTCTTTCTTTTTACTATTATTACTGTTTACCATTATCTGACTATTAAGAAGTTCACATTAAAGAAGAAACTCCTTTCTCTAATTCCACTAACTACAGAACATGAATTTCTTTGGTTTCTGGCATTCTTTTAACCTAGCAAACAGCACACGGGCGGTTTTTTCAACTACAGTTCATACACCGTAAGCACAGCAGGGTTTTTTTTGTTGTTGTTTATGTTGTTGGTTTTTTTTTCAAACTTTTCCAGATTAAAAGGAAAGTATCAAATGCCGAAAACATTCTTCGTTAATTTTCAAATTCAAAAGCACTTAAAATCGATAAAGAATAAACGTATCCTAACTCAAACTTTTTTTCTTAAAGATGTATAAAATATCATCTTTTATATCACGTGTACGTATCTCATGACTTCAGGTAGTCTGATATAGTCACATTTCTTTTAATGCTACTTACTAAAATGGGGACGAACTTTTCGAACAATTCAAAATATTTTAAAATGTCCTGATAAGACATTTAATCCTTTTTTGGGCCTTGGAAAGATCCCTTCCCATCTACATGATATCACAAAACACACCTAGGGGAAGCGCAAAGCCCATTATAATATATTTGCCTTGCTATTATAATGATGGAAAGACTATAATTCCCGTACTAATCTTTTATTTTCTTATTAACCTTGCCATCATAAATATTTTTATACTGTGGAAAGTGAACAAAAGAAACAGAAGTTTAAACCAGCTAACACTGTATAGCAGGGGTGACGAACCTTTATGGATCAACGCGCCATTTTTTCTAAAGAATTGTTTAATAAGGTATAGACGTGCCATAAAATAATTTTTACATGTTATTATTGCGAAAATAATAAAACTAAATAGTAACAACACAAAATTCTTCATTTACTACTAAAAAGTACCTTTTGCACTGTACAGTTGTAAATGTTTTAGTTATACGTGTAATTCAAATTAAAGAAAACATTAGTGTGATTTTTTGTTGTTGCAGATTAAAATGGTAAATAACATATTTTTTATTTTTTTTTGTGATTCGCTTTTTTGACAAAAAAATTTTGTGATTTGTTTCGAAATGCGGTTTACGAACGATGTACTGCATACCATTATTGCAGAACAAAAAAAGACACACCGCTTTGTCATCTGTACTAATATAATGCCATTTTTCTGGGAATTTCCCCAAATTTTAAATTCTCTGTTAATATCTTGCACTTTTTTTCTTTTTGCTGAACTAGCCATGAAAAAATAAAAAATTAAAATCGTATATATAACACAAAATAAATTTTTAAAAATACAATTGTGTAGATGAAGACGTGAAAACCGCCTCAAAAAGAAAATTGTAGTCCACAATGTAAAAAAAGGAAAAACAATATCAAACGACTGTTTTTTCTGCCGCTCCCGACTGACCCACTTGCTTTTTTTCCAATACTTCATGGTGAACTTTGTTTTTTTGAAATGAAATGAAAAACCTTTTTGATCCTGGGTCCCAAAATTTTGGGTTCGCGTGCCATCAATGGCACGGGGGCCCCACTGTTCGCCACCCCTGCTGTATGGCTTAAAGGGGGACACAGTACGATTCAATTGACCAAAATTGGAAAAAAACCCAAATTTAATTTTTTTAGCCTAAATTATTCTATATAAAATTTTTCCCTATTACCTCACAAAAGGGAAAGCTCTAAATTTAAAAAACGCAAATTTTGATAGTTTTTTCTCGTTCTTTTTTATTCACAACTCTATGGCAAATCAAAACTTTAAACGACTTATCTCAAAAAGATAAAATAACTAGTTTGTCTTCATTTTAAAATGCAAAAAGGGTTTTTTTTTTCCTTCGCCGCGCCTAATGTTTTGGGAAATTTTTTCCTATTGCTAATAGTACATGGAACAAAAGTTGGTATGCTTTTTCCCCGGAATAAAAAGCAATATTTATTTTTTTAAAAAAAAATTGAACTTAAATTTATATACATTTTTAAAGAATTTTCAATAAACATTCATAAAAAAGTATTGTATGAATATTAATCATTTTTAAAAAACCCATACCAACTTTTATTATACATAGTTTGTCGTACTTTAAAAACAAATTTTTTTGCATTTCATAAATTTTTGTAGGAGGGGGTAGCATTTTTAAAAACCTTCACAAATTTGAAATTTTTTTTTAAAAATTATATGGCTTGCTTTCTTTAAATTTTGAGCACAAATCTGTTTAACATAGTATAACATACATAGGAGGCAAAAAAATTTCAAAAAACCTTAAATTAAAAATTTTTTCTTAAATAAATTTCCATGTCCCTTAACTCGACAAGTAAAGGGCCCGGGTATTCCTCAAAAAAAAAAAGGGTATCGCGTTTTTAGCTCTCAAAATAAAAAAAATTTTGTAAATTTTCCCGGGTGATGCGCGCTTGGGAAGGGGTGGGGAAAACATAAATTTCCAAAAAATGCTTTCCAACTTACAAGATGTAGGGGAAAAGTGGCAAGAAAGGGAAAAAAAAGAGGACCAGTCACATGTGTCCAGAATTGATGTCCCCAGTTGCAGACAACTGTTTTTTCATATTTTCAAAAGGAAATAATCACCAGTAAACTTAATTTTCTCTATGACGGTGAATGGTTTCTTAGGAAGTATTCTTCCCACACCTAAAATTTAAGTGCAAACATAAATAGATTATATTTCCTTAAATGCTATTATCTGTTAATAAAACATGAAAAACTGCGAGAAATTCGAAAGAGCAATGAAGGGCCCACGAAAGGGTTTAACTTATGTATCACAAAAATATTGAGTAATTATTTTATTATTTTTAAAATGAATTGCATAATTCTTAGACATAAAGAGCGCAAATGATAGAAGTGGTATTGCTAGAAAGAAAATTTATTGAAAACAGTCAAATTTTTAGAGCATAATAGAGAAAGAAAAGCTGAAACTACATAAGTTAAAAGTTGTTAGGGAGCAAGTGGAGGTACAGGATAAAAAATGCAGAGAAAAAAGCTTAAGTTCTTACAAATGTAATATATAAACATTATATGTGTTTCTTTCAAGTTTCATGTGTTCTGTTTTATAGCTATGCATTTATTTCACTTTAAATAAGTAATTACTTAGTTCATATTTGAAACTATAAATGTAACTTATAAAATAATTTGGAATGTTAATAATAAGCCATGATATGCGCATAATAAATTATTCTATCATCAAGATAACAATTACCCTATTACTGTAACTGGCAATGATTTTCATTCTAATTCAGATATTTTTCTAGTTTTTTTTTTGTAGAATTATTTAAACAGTTAGTGGCTTAGATGGAAAAATGAAATTTATTTTATATTAGTATTAAGCTGAAATTCCTCTATTTCATATTATTTTACATTACTTCAAGAAAAGAATTCTATAAATGATTTTCTATGAAATGTGATATATAGCTGATTACTTACAATATATTTAGAATTTTATTTAACATTAATTCCTTTAGAGTTCTCTGCACCAGAAGATTAATAAATAATAAATGTGACGATTAATCTAAGTAATAAAAGTTATTTTATTTTTTTATCAGAAATATCCAGTATTCAATCTATGACTTTTTTAGTCTATTTAATTGTTTTCCAATATTTGTAAAATATTTTTAGAAAAGCATATCTTTATTGCAATAATTAATATACTAGATAATATATTTAATATAACATTTAGTTTAACAACATCAACAACATTTTAAAATATTTATTGTTTATTTTTGTATTTGTTTATTTACATTAATGAATCTATTTCAAATTTTCATGTGATTTTCTTCAACGTTCTTTTCCACTAAGAGAAAATATGTCATAAGAAAAGAAATAGCAACTAACTTTAAAATAATTACATTTATTTAATTTACCTTACTTAAAGAAAGTCAATTAAAAAAATAAATAAAGACGTAATTGCTTTTCTTTTCTAGTTGTGTTTTCTACGTAATTACTAGATTCGTCTTTTTTTCAAATGATGTACGTTTTAGGTATAATTTATTTGCTGTAAACTTTCTCTACGAGAAATGACTTCTGTTGTAGAGAAAGTACTTTTTATTTTTCATATTTCACTTCTACTTTATCATTATTAATTTAATGTATAGTAATTAGGAAAGGAGTACTTACAAATATTTGTTAATTTTCTTTAAGTAGTTTTTCATCAATCATAAAACTAACTAGAATTTCCATTTGTGTTATGAAATTTGTAATTGTAAAATGAAAAATAAAATCCATTATAATATATACAACATACGTATTTCTTATTGCTTTTTTGTAGTTTAAATTTATTTTGTAGTTTAAATGTCTTAAATTTTTAAAATTTTTTGTAAATCATATTCTCAGTTGTAAAAATGCATATATTTTTACTTTTTACTTTTGTTCCTATAACCCATTTATCTAAATAAAAAGTGACAAATATTATTATTTTATAGAATTGTATTTATTATTTGTTGTTTAAAATTTTGGATTTCGTCATTTTCAATAAAATTTTAACAAATGGCTTTTTGCCTTTTGATACAAGACAAAAAATAAAAAAAAAAAAAACGGGAGAAACTTTTGGAATTTCATAAAGGCAAATTACAAAACTGCAAATAAAAATAAAACTACTGAAAAAAATTGTAAAAAATCAGTTATAAAACAAAGTTATGAAATAAAAAAATTATAAAATTTCTCTCTCTCTCTCTCGGGGAGGACATTTTATTTAAACATTCTCTTAATCCAATATGATATTTTAAAAAAAAAAAAATTTTAACCTTTTGTGGAATGCAAAATAAGCTTCTAAATTTAAAACTTAATGATCTTTCATTATATTTATGACATTTATAATATACTATAGAATGTTTTCAATTTTTGTTAGTGATAGACGATTCAAATGCTTATTTAAACAGAATTTATATTATGTAAATACATGTTTATCAACATATGCAAAAATACGCAAAATTTTTTAAATTTATTACAATTTCTGTATAATAATTATGAACCATTGTTAGCTAGATGATAAAAGCACAGCTGGCAAAGATCAAGTGGACGAAGTGGAGAACATATATATATTGAATTGACCTGTGTTTTCAAACTCTCAGTATCATATGATCTAACAGTGTCTTAAAACTTTCCTTATTAATAACACTTCGCATATCCTTAAAGTGATATTAATTTAAAAAAAGAAGGAATTATTATCAGGTTCCATATGTTTCATTTTTACCATATTACTAGAATTAGCATTGAAATAGTAAATATATATTGTACTTATTTATGAAAATTAAATGAACCACTTTCCGTAAAAACTGTTTTATTACCTGAAGTAAAGAAGGGGTATTTAAAGGAAATTACAAGAAAAAGATATACGAAGTTGACAGATATATTCAGATGGTAATATGCGTCAACTATGTATATATCTATCAATATATGGTAATATCTAACTAACTTTGTACATATTTGTAATACAAGAAGACAAGTATTCAGAAATATTTTCAAAATAACCCATGCATTATTGCATATATAGAGCTCTATTACATTCCAATTATATAAATAATATATGATTATGATATTTATATCGATTTTATATTATATTTATACAGACTCTTATTTCAACAGAAGAGTACGGTTTTATTTTAAAACCCATTCTTTTTTTAGTTTCACTATTTTTCTTGTGAAACTTTGCTTGAGTTCTTTTATTGAAAAACTTTCAATAAGTTACAGGCCGGCCGTCGACCTCTTTGAAAGAAAATCAAATCTGGGTTTATTTGTAAGCTCATTGTTGAATTATTTTTCATTAGTTGTATAAAACTACATTTAAAGTTATTGAAACGTTTATTCATTATGGGTTTCAGTTTTTTTACAGTCTTTCTGAGAGAAACACCCAACAATTATAGTTACAAAGAAACTGGGTCTTTGTATTGACAACTGAATGAAAAAAGAGTATTTTATTCATATGTATAACTAATATTTGAATAGGTCGAAATTAATATGAGTTTCTATCAGTACAATTAATAAATAAAAATATTAAATGAAAAATATTTCCCAAATATTGAAGACTGGTTTTAATATTTAATAATAAACACACACACACAGCTTTACGAAAATAATTTATGGACTAATGTCTAATGTCCAGCTAAAAAAATTGTTAAATTAATTTTAACCACTTCACTTTTTATTCTTAATTTAATCAATTATATTTTATTAAATATGTTGATATACTATGTTAATCACAAATACATTTTATAAAACTTAAATTTAATTTAATTATTTATCTATACGAATAATAATAAAAGGATTGAATATTTAAACTGTTTTTGTGTTTTAAAGAAATGCAAATTGAAAATGCTGTAAAATTAGTTTTAAAGCTAATTTTATACAGTTCGGGTTAACTGAACAATAAGTAAAGAACAATGCCAATATGTAACTGAATTCTCAAATACAGAATTTTAAAGTAATCAGAGATTTAAAATAAAAATACTTATATATTATTATAAATTTTATCATTTATGCATCTATATATTAAGAATTTTATCCAAAATATTTACATTCAGATCAAATTAACATAAATGTTTTACTCGAGTTTTATTTGAGATCTTTAAAATCTTCAACATTTAGTTTTAAAGTGTCATGACGAGATTCATCCTTTCCAATAATGTTTTATTTAGCAATAATTGTTTTTTTAATCCAAAATGTTGGTGTAACTTTAAGATCTCATTATTTTAATATCAAAAATAATTAAAATTGATTTTTTTTTTAATTTTATGAAGAATGTGAAGATAGTTTTGAAAAACTATAGGCTTTTTATCCATGTGAACAATATTAAAAAAACATTTAGTGAAAAATACAGAAAATAATCTTTTCAGTCAATTTATTTTTAATGAATATTTTTCAAATGTAAAAATTAATCAAGTATATTAAGAAATTCCAGAACAAATATGTGCCCCGAAATAATAATAAAAAAAAAAATTGTAATTACTAAAAATACTACCTATATAATTTTGAAGTAATATAAATTTAATAGTATACTGCAGAATATAATTATTGGTATTTTAACTAAACCGTCACAAAATTATGAAATTTTAAGAACTTTCAAGGTCAGGTTTTTTCATTATTGAAAATAAAAACCATGTGCGAGCGAATGTAGTAAAATCTGTCAAATTCTACAGAGAAACTTAGTTTGAACATATTAGTTATGCAGCTGGTTTAAAGAAAGTGCTTGAAAAGTAGAAAGTAATTCTAAAAATATATAATGAATTTTGAAAATGAAAGTTGGCAAACACTACAAAAAAGTGACAAAAACATTAACAATGTTTCTAATTACGTATGATTATTCAAATTATTCATAATAGAATATGTTCAGTTTGTTCTTTGTTGATTGAATGTTTAATGATTTTGATTCATAAATATGAAGATGATTTCGTTATCTTTCAATACTTAATTCATAAAAAATTGCAATATAGGAAAATGTTTCAAAATTATTCATGTGTAAAGTGAAATACATAAATACATATATTATTACACTGTAGATTTTTTATCTTGCTTTCTAAATATTCCTAAAGACAAGAAATTTTTCTCTTCAGTTTATTTCATATGATAAAATACGAAAGAATAAATGCGAAATGTTTTATATACAGCCAAAAAAAAAAAATGAATTTATGCAGAGAGAAATTATTAATGTAATACAATATGATACTCCCTACATGCATGAATGAAGATAAACTATATTAATATTTATTCATTTTTCTTCTTTAAAGACACTGTATTTTTTCAACAGCTGTATCATTATAATGCTTAGGATATGACATATGCTTTAAATCATAGCATATGCTCAACATATGTTTTAAATTCATAGCTTTATACATGTGGAAATTGTCTAAAAACAGGTGTTTTTAATAAGTAATTTATTTATTTAAGACAGTCATTAGCACTTGTTTTTATTTCAATTCTAGTTTAAATACGATGTCATGCAAATTTCTCTCATCTAATTTTTTAGAATACGCGTGAATAAAATCTTGTATAATTTTTTTAAATCGAAACTGTTGACTCTTTGAATATTAAAAAGCAGGAAATACATTGAAATTACTTTCTCGGATAAAAAATCAATCAATAATGTCACATATTAACTCGATTTTTGTGCATAGAGCTTCAACAAACAACTTGTTTCATTTGTTTTTATTTACGATTTATTTATTTATTTATTCACTTTTTATCTACAGTATTTTAAAACACGTAAAACTGAAAGTTTATTATGCATTTATTGAGTGTTTTCAAATTTAAAAAAAATGATGTAATGAACAAATATTATGACTTTTCATAACCTCATAATAATTTTGTCGCATTTTTCTAACTGAAACAGTTTTTGGGCTTTGGAGCCTACTTAGTTAAAGTAGGCTTGTTCCCCAGATCCTTCTGCGAGTAAGATGAGGGATACTCATCCCTCCTCAAATGGACTCATCCACTTGCCGATTTCTTTATAACTGTAGATAATAAATATAGATGAACAAAATAAAACTAGTATGTGGAAAATCGGTTACTTATACTGAATAACAATCAACTTAATGGATGTATAATCAGTGGCGTAACGGAGAATATTAGCCTCCCCCCACTGTAAAGTCAGGTTTTTGCCCCTCTAGAGCCCGCCCCCGAAAATGTGGGCTTGCGGGGTAAGGCTACGACACTGTATATAATTGTAAAGTTCTTCTTTCTCAGCTCGTTAATTGTTGGCTTTAAATTCGCAATAATTAAGGTTCTAATTATAATAATATATGAGAAATTTCAAGAGTAAAGTTTTATTGAGCTAATAATACTTTGAACCGTGATTTTAAAAAGCGCATAAAGATATTTTCATGATATTTAGTGTCACTTGACTAGAATAATGTATAAAATTGTTTAGGACATTTTGGGCAAAAAAAAATTTTTTAAATACAAATCGGTAAAAATTAATAGAATAACCTTTTTCAAAAATGTCTCTTTTTGAAAAAATGCTTCTATTATAATAATAATTTTTGCTGTAATAGCTTGGGCCTCTTACCGAGGCTCAACTTTTAAGTTTTGAAAATTCATATTATTTTCAGAGTTCAACCCATTGAAATCATTTTCGGCGTTTTTCTAAAATTTCTCCCTCTGTTGTGTAAACATGGAAAACCAATGTGTCATTCTGCCTTTTGTCAAAATAGTGTAAATTAAATATTTATTGCTACTATTCTTAAAACAATTTTCTATACATTTTCTAATTTAAGTGACACTAAATATCATAAATATTATCCATTTATACGCTTTTGCAAAATCACGGTTCCGAACGTAGTCGGATACGTTAAATAATTATTTATTAGATCCTAATATAACTTTCTCCTTGTATACGTCACTGCATGACATGCATTTATAAGAAATGAAATATCAATTAGATGTTACTAAAGAAATTAATGAGTAAGTTTTTTTTTTAAATCAATTTTATGGAGTCAGTGAGATTTTTGCTCATGGCTAAAATCTTCCGATTCATGCAAAAATAGCCTTGAAATCACTAACATTCTACTTCTAAAACATTTCTCTTAGGGGAAAATGTCTTTCAAGAATTATTGCCATCATGTAAAAACCGGATAATAGCTCTTAGAAAGGACAATACATTTCAAGATTCATTCGTAAAACTGCTCAACGATTTCAAAAGAAAATTGCATTTTTATCACTGAATACTCCAATTCACCCTAAGAATCTACGAGGACACTAACCCTTGACCACCCTTTGATAAATGGCCGTACATTGAGGGGAGCTGATAAGCGGTCATCCCTTCGGAATTTCTAAGGCCACCTTTGACCCATTCAACCTAGACATTGGTCACTTCTTCATGTGAGAACGGTTTTCACTTTTGCGACCGATATCTGCGTGGGCAAACGAGTCTTAGTCGATATCGGTCGCCAAAAAGGGGGTCACGTGCCCCGAAGGAGGGTCATCAACCCAACGTTCAGGAAGTTTAACCCCCTTTTAGGGCTTTTCCGAAATATTTTTCCCAAGAGCCTCACAAACACCAATTGAAAACGAGATAGGGTAATTAATTTCATCAGTGTTTAATTTGTTTATGAATTTATAGAACTCAGCGAAACCTAGTTAGTATTCATTAACTCTATTTGCTTTATTTTGTTGGCTTGTTATAAACAAGATTAAATTACATTGAATAAGAAAGAGTTTGTGTCGATTAAAAATGCTGATTATATATCATAAAATTAATTTTCCATTGTTTTAAAATTTTCAAATGGTCTTAAGGGCTTAATATTGAATGTTTTTATTTTTTTATTTTTGGAATGAGATTTTGAAGTTATAATAAAATATAGCCATAATTGATATTAAGCTGCATGTATAAAATATTTTGTGAAAGGAAATTAAATAATATGTATTTATTTACTTAACTTAATACATAAATGAGCTTTGCTCTTTAGTGTGATATTTTATATTTAAATTTATTTTGTTACTTTATTTTACATTAAAACATTATTCTATTTTAGAGTGGAACAAATTTACCGTAAAATAGAAGTAACGTCTGTCCATGAAAAACACATTCCGAAAATATAAGCTTATACTTAAATATATCTGTAGAGTTTTTAAGGCTGTAATTGTGAGAATTTAAATCTAAGTTATCGAAATAAGCTAAAATGTTTCTGCTATCGTTGTTTCTATAAGTACACACACATACATATCCTAGCGATTATCCGCTCACCTTGATGAGTACTATATGATGTGTGTGTTGTATGACTACTTATAGTTTTTAACTCATTGAGATTTCAAAGTCTTAACATTAAACTTTCGATTGTACAGAAAAATACTCTTATATCCTCCACCTCTTGATTTAAAAAGAACAGGACTTGAATTTCTAAAGCGAAAATATTCGGTCGATTTTCACCAAAATTTTTTTTAACGAATCTGCACAAAACAAAAGAAACATGCTTACCGAATTTCAAATCGGAGGTTTTAAATATTCAAAAAGAGGTTTATTTATCCATAACGTCTTTGTAAACCCAAATTCGAAATTGATTTCCGCAAAACCCGTTTTTAGTGGATCGTTACTCAACAAAAGAAACATGCTTGGCAAATTTCAGGTCTAATAGTTCTGGAGATCTCCTGATGAGTGAATGAGTCACTTTTTTTCTCTCCTCTCCCCCGCTTTTTTATATACATATATACCGGGCCCCCACATAACGAACCCCCTTTTATTGGAATTTTTCATTAGCAAATTTTTTTTTGGGAAAAAGAATATTTCAAATTTTTTTTCGTAAAACAACCTCTCAATAGCGAAGTAAATTTTCCATATAACAAACTTTTCTTTTGTGATTCAATTTTTTTTCTCCCTATTTTTAAAGTATTTCAAGACATTTCAGGTTTTATTCTCTCTTTTAACACGTTTTATGGTGGTCATAAATCTTGAACTGGTTTTCCCAGGGCCTTACTCCTCTAGAAAAAAAAAAAAATTCCCGAAATTTTTCAAATAAAAACTCAAAAAAAATTTAAAAAGATTTTTATGAGAAATTTAAAATTTTAAGGCCCATGTGGTAACGTATGTTTGGGGAAATTTTTAGTTATAAAATAATGTATGTTTAAAATTATTACTTGTATTTTTAAAATTAGAAAATGTTTATAAAATTCATTAATTTTAAAAAAAATTTTTTTAAAAAAAAATACAGTGTATTTTTCAACTTTTTTTGTCTTTTTTTCCCCCGCCTTTTTTTTTACATTTTTCTAGGTAAGATGTATAAAATAAATATACACACATTAATTTACAAAAGGGTGTGAATAATTACTGTTTTTAATATATGGTGTTTATGAATTTAAAATTTGCTTTATGTGGTTTATAAAGTATATGGAAAGATAAACCTCTATATAACAATTTTTTTTTTTTTTTTATTTGCGGGATTTAACGACTTTGTTAAATAGAGGTCCGACTGTATATATAGAAAGGGAAAGTGAGAGAGACAGATAGATTGTGATAGATACCCCTACACTTAGCCTCAGTAGCGCACACAGGAATTTTTCAAGGGGGGGAGGGTCCGGGGTCGAAAGTTCACCATTCTTGTATCATGCTTCTTTTGATTTTGTCGATTTTCGGGAACAAAACACAGTAAAAAACTAATTATTGAGTAAATAATTAGCATTAATTAATAAAATTAATCATTAATAATAAATACTTAATTAAATTTTACGTACTAAATACTTATAAAATTATAATCAATCGGGAAAAATCAAGGGTTTGGGGAGGTCCGGACCCCAGGACCCCCTTCCTTGTGTGCGCCACTGCTTAGCCTTATGAAGTTATAAAGTTAGTTATCGTATCAACACTAGCAATTTTATTTAGTTTATTGTTTAACTTTTTTTTCTTTAGAAATTAATTCATGAATATTATCTTAAACTACTTTAATTGATTAATTTTTACGCATTTAAAATGTAAAAAAATGTAATGCACGCTCAAAGAAATAGACAGGTATTATTGTAAGGAGGTAAAGAATAAATTATTTGTAATTACTTTTTGATTTTGGTTTCATTCATAATCATAGGGAATTCAATGTTTGTCATGTTTCTCTTTAACTGAAATATTATAATAGGAAGTTTACTTGGGTGACAGAAATAATATATATATATATATATAAATGTTATCTTATGGATAATAGAAAAATATAAAAAGTAATTATTTTCGTAAACTTTCTTTTCAAATTTCAATAATATATCGTGTTTAAAGTTCTGGAAGCATTTAAATGTAACTTAAATCAGGGCAAGAAAAGATTTTGTTTTCATTTATCAGCAAGAAAAAGATAGAAAAAAGGTGCAAGAGGTAACTGTTTATGCTCTTATTTATCTTGAACTGCTTTTATAGATATCTCCTCCCTCCCCTCTTTTTTTCCATCAGCGTGAAACGAATCAACAAACTCATTCAAAGACAGAGCACCAACGCCTTTTAAGATAAAAACGAAAAAAACAACAACTTATTTCTTTGAAATTATGAACAGTTTGTTCCTTTAACACTTTTATTTCCTGTTTATAAATCGTTGGTCTTTATTCCTTGCACTGTAGATTCAAAGCATTTGATAGGGAACCTTAAGAACACACCTGTTTCTTAATATCAGTGTATTTCAATAAGAATAATATCTCTCTCGGAATTTTGATTAAAAATGTGATTTGACGTCTTCCTTGTGATTCGAAATAATAAACCGAATGAAATTTTATCTGTTACAATAACAATGTTGCAATAATTCCATTTCATCTTTTCGAACTCATTTTGTGAAAACTTTTACTTACTTATTAAATGTTTTCTAAATATCAAACAAAGTAAACAAAGTTCTTAATAGTAAATTTCTTCCTTTTTTTCGATTTTTTTTTTTGCCAACACGTTGAGAACATTTTAGTAATAGTGCTTCTTTGAAAATGTTTTTAGATTCATTTTTAATTTTATATTCTTCATTAAGGAATGCTATTTTGATTTGAAAATGCCTTTTTGAATTTCTCAGAGAATGGAACGGCTTCTCATTCAGTTAAATTAGATTTAATTCTATGGAAATTTCTTCGACTTCAAATCAAATTTATCCACATTTTTTTACGAAATGTAGAATATTTGCCCTCGGAAAAATAAATTTGAATAAATTAAAGTACATTTGTTAGCATGGAAATAATGGGAGTGTAATAATTCTATTTTTAGTAAAAGAAATTTTATAGCCGTGGAAAGACAAATAGCCGAGTAGAAAACTTAGGAATTTACTTCGGTAATTTTAATATTATTAGAGGGAAGAGCATCAAGTGCAAAACAACAAAAGTGACAGAATCAGTGGCGCACACAAGGGGTCCTGGAGGTTCGGCCCCCCCTAAAGCCCTTGACTATTTTCCGATTGATTATAATTTTAAGTATATAGTACGCAAAATTTAATTAAATATTGGTTATTAATGATTAATTTTATTAATTAATGCTAATTATTTATTCAATAATTAGTTTTTTACTGTTTTTTGTTCCCGAAAATCAACAAAATCAAAAGGAGCATGATACAAGAATGGTGAACTTTCGACCCTGAACCCCCCTTGAAAAATTTCTGTGTGCGCTACTGGACAGAATTATCCCTTTCTACGTTCCAAATAAAGAAAAAAAAAGAGAAAAAAAAATAATAGAAATATTATAACCACGTGTTCAAGTGAAGGGGAATTGTTGCTATATTATAAAATTTGTAGGTGGTTTTAGGGAACATATTTGAACACCATTTAATATATGGACCTCGTTGTTTAAGATACTTCAGAGGTGGCAAGAGAAATATCATAAACAACAATAAAATAATTACACACGCATATATACATATATACATATGCATATAATCAGAAACAATTTAATAGTTTCTTATTCTCTGAAATATTTTTACGGAAGGAAATTAATTAGTTGAATATATTTATTTATATTTTTCCCTATCTCATACAAAGGGACATTTTAAGGCATGGGCCAACTGGGCCCAGGACCTCGCTCTCGGTGGAGGCCTCATTTCGTTCTCATATATGTCTTGATAAGATCATAATCCGGATAATTTTAATGGTCAAATATTATTCCAGTACATATTCTCCGAAAAACAGTCAATTTCAATCTGCATGTCAACTGGAAAAGTGGCAAGACTGTGTTACTATGTGATGACCGTTGTTCACATGTCTAGGTCTAGGCCTAATACCATAAACAATCACTCAACTTATTTAGTCAAAATTCGGCCAACAGTGAGCCGGTTTGTGCCTAGTTTTGTGAGACTGTGAGTCGTGCACATTAACTTGTTTCAAATAACCTTTCGAAAGAGTATTTGACAATACGTGCTTCGTTCCAGGGTGGCGAACCTTTATGGACCAACGTGCCATTTTTCCTAAAGAATTGTTTTATGAGATATAGACGTGCCTTCAAATAATTTTGACTTGCAATTATTGGGAAAGTAATATAACTAAATACTAACAACCCAAAACTTTTTATTTGCTTCAAAAAATAAAAATTTGCACTGCATAGTAGTAAATGTTTTAGTAAAACGTGTAATTTAAATTAAAGTAGCATTAGTGTGACTTGTTGCAGATTAGATGATAAAATTAGGATTGTAAGGTTATTTTTAACAGAATGCATACTGAATTAAAGTGATATGTGCTAAACGGTTTTTATGGGCTGCGGTAGCCCAGTGGTTAAGGTATCGGACCATGGCAGGCATGTCATGAGTTCGAGCCCCGTACCACTCAAACCCGCCGTGTACGACACGCGATGCCGTAAATCTGTCGAGAGTGAAACTCCTCGTTGGTGTGGTGTTGTGTAGTTAGGAGAGTGGGGTGCCAGTTCAGGTGTCGTCCACGTCACTTGGACCATGGTTCAAAAATTAGTTTCCGATCGCCTAAAAGTCCTCGTGTAGCTGAATAGTGCGACGTTAATATTCACTCACTCACTCACTCAAGCTAAACGGTTTTTAGAAGTCTTCCTAGATGTAAATCCTCTGAAAATTATAGGTAGATGAAAATGTGATTAAAAAGACAAACCAGCTTCTCTAAATCCAGTTAAATGTTTTGAATCAAATCCTGCACTCACCCTGCAGACCGATCACTCAAGTCGTTTGTTCCATACAATACAAATTTATAGAAACATTGTTATTTTGACCGGTGGAGTGTCCAAAATATTGTGTCACGTGCCATCAGTGGCCCGCGTGCCATTGGTTCGCAATATCTGCTATATACTGTCTACTTTTAAAGACCTTAGATAGGGCCTACTTTTGCATAGGGGTGCTGGGCTTCAGAAAATCTTAAGATTTCTCTTAATCCAGGGCCTCAAAGAGTCTTAAGAAATCCCTGATTGTATATTTACCTTAATTAACAGCAACTTCGTACACAAAAGAAAAATCACATTGTATTAAATATGATTCCTTCTTGTCAAAACAAAAGCAAAGGACAAATTACGTTCCTATTTTCGATTTCTCTGGAGAAAACATGTAACATGCCTGCGAATTTTTGATAATTTCCTGTCCTTTCCTTGAAAATTGTTTTTTAAAATATTCATGTAATACATTCTGGGTATAGTTTTTTTAATGATTAAAATAAATATATTCGCGTAATATATATTAAAGTCGTACTTGAGATAATTCTTTCTTGTTTATCTTAGAACTGAATTTATACGATCTTTACGCATTTTAGATGTCGCAGCTCTAATTTCTCAGTGTTAACAAGATTAAATTTAAGTTCTGAAAAGAGGAATGTATGCAACATTTTGAATTTTCATTCATATTTGTACTAGCGGTAACTCACGATACACCTATTTACTTTCGCTGGCACCAAAGTAAAGACTAAGATGTAATAAAACATCTTTACCATCGCGAAAAAGAGGCTAGAGTGACAAAAGAGTGTGAAAAGCTAACTGTGTCAAATATATAAAAAAATACATGTGTTAGTTTCTTTACATAACCCCAAAAATTTATGAAATGCTCTTGAAATGACCTTCATGTCTCATTTTTCCTTTCGAGTAAGGGAAAGGAAGACGTGTTGTTTTTAATATTTTTTTTAACAAAGTCGTAAAATACAGGAATTGGGGCACTGGTAAAATGATTATGAAAAATCAAGGCCAACAGTTGATTGTATTTGTATTCTAAGTATAAAATACCATACTTTTGATACTATACTTATATTACACAGAACATAGAGTTATTTTAATGAGTTGTTCTAATTTTTAAAAAAATAGTGCTTTCAGATATGTAAAATGTTTGTAAATGTTTAACGACACAAAATTTAACAAAAATATTATTCATAAGTTTTTTTTATTAATGTGGGGAAAAAAAACTAAACACATATCCATTAACTAATATTAGGTATATTATGAGTTAACATGTTAGACTTGAACTTGTTGTTCCACTTGTAAAATTTAGATAAAATTTCAAATTTGATATTTGGATAAAAATGTTCAAATATTAAGACTTGTGACGGGGCTTTACGGAATTTCTTATTAATCCTCTTGGAGAATCTTTGGGGCCAGCAATTGAGTTATTTCCCAGCCATCCCTCTCAAGAAGAAACTTTGATATGCAGATTAGCTAGTATATATATAGTGGAAGTTTAGTAATTGAAGGAGAAGAAAATGAGTTGCTGAACGCAGTGCTGTTATGGTAAGGATCGAAAATTAGACGCTCGATTATAGGACGGGCTTTAGTTATTAAAATAAATTAAGGAAACTAGAATTCTTAAGGTAACTTTGAGTAAAGTTAAGCTATTAGGATTTCATGCGCTTATTCACATAAGATTTTGAGCTACTTTGTATCACTATAGATTTTCCCTCTATAGTGAGCTTGTCTTTGATTATTATATTTGGTGATAATAAATGGGATTTCTCATGGCTAGCTTGGATCATCAATCTTTACCAACTACAGATTTAGGTTGAGTAGATGAAGAGATGGCTTTCCCAGGCGGGAGGTCATTATAGGCTCTTCATAATGTTTTTCAAAATTAGGAGAAAAAAAATCATATACTTCTACTTTTAAATCCAGTGTATTGTATTTACCTAAGTGCATTGTTATTGTGGACAAATAAATAGTTTTAAAGACAAAGTTTCACAGTAAAAAGCATAAGTTGACAACAACGAAGCACGTGAATTAATTAATTCAACACATGTAATTTCATTTATCATGTGACTATGACAACACACATGTGCGTGCCGAAGAAGATTAGCCCCCCCCCCCCCTGCAAAATCTGTTTGGGAATCCCAAGTTGGATCTTACAAAGGATTGCAAAACCATAACACCATGCTTTGGGATCTCTAGAATCTTGCCCGCTCCCTCCCCCGCACGTGATGCGGGTTTGCGGGGGTGCACTGTTAGCCACTGGCCACTGACGTCACATGAATTTAGTCCAGTCTCAATTGAGCAAATTCGATAGTTCTACATAAGTAATACGAAGCAAATTCAGTAACTAGAAAAAAATGTCTTCACCAAATAGAACTTCGTGAAATGCTAAAATAAAAATACAATTTTTTAAAAAATTTTTTATTTTTCTTTCAGTCATGAATTCTGTTAGTTTATTTATAATGTTTCTGCATTGTTCAGTTCACAGCAAAATAACAGAATTCTCTCAACCTTAAGAAAAACAGATGTTGATGTTGTGTACTTTGCTTAAGTATTCTTCAAAAATACTATTTATTTTTCAATTAAAAACTGTACATATATTACTGTTATATATATATACATTAAGTTTAAAATTCATATATATGTATCAGAATCATATTATTTATTGATCATAATTTTAAGTTTTTCTTACAATGAACTGAAATGAAGAAAACAAATTTTCAGGAACACTTTCATATATACTTCACTTATAAATAATACATTATAATTTCATTACTTTCGTACCTAACAATGACTCGGAGGTAAAATAGAAAAGTTCTAATGGATTAAGTCTAATGGATTCAGAGAAAATCGTTGTTATGGAAGTTATAATTCTGCTATAATTATGTTAACAGAAAAAAATATCAGAAAAAAATCTCGATTATACGCACAAGTACAATCGGACCTCCATTTTATGAATTTCTCTATTTTGCGAATTTTTTCTGGAATCAAGAACAGTGTAAGATTTTCTTCATAAAATAACCTCCAAATAGAGAAGTACGTTTTCTATTTAACGAACCTTTTCTTTGGCGGAGAAAATACGTATAAAGGGGTTTTGCTGCATTGCACAAAAATACGAGGCACACACTTTATGAGAAAAAACATTTTTTAAAGCAATAATACTCAAACAAAACTAACAAACTTTACCAGTAATTAAACTTAAGGACGCACGTGGTAATATAGACTTAAAATAACTGGATGTAAAAAAATGATTAAAATTACTTGTGGGCTTAAAATAAGAAACTGTCACATTTATTTAACAATTCAGTAGAAAATTGTTTTTTTTTTAAAGTTGAAAATACAGTATATTTTTGTACGATGATTTTTTTCCTTCTTGTTTTCCTTGCATATTTTTCATTTTGATAAATAAGGTATATAAAATAAATAGTTGAGTTAATTTTTTTAAAAAAAATAGTTGAGTTAATTTTTTTCAAAAAAATAGTTGTGAATAACTACTTTTTAAATAATATATAAAAGTTGTGTATTTAAAATTTGTTTTATGTGATCTATAAAGTATATTGAAAGATGAATCTCTATTTAAAGAATTTTCCACATTACGAATTGTTTTCGGGATTTAGCGACTTCGTTAAATTGAAGTCCGACTGTATTTTCTTTTTAGCTCTTACTTTCAGTTTACGCCAGAGGCTCTCAAATTGTGGGGTGCGAGCATATTGAAAAATCAAAAACAAGAGATTATTTAAAAATTTTTTTTTAATTTTTAGAAAGTAAACCAAAAAAAAAAAAAAAAATCTGATATAATAAAAAAAAAAATGACATTTACATTGATATATTATACTTATAAATATATCACTGCTATACAATGTATTTTATAATTGATTTAACAATACTAAGTTAAGAACAAGTTTAATAATTACAAGTGATCCCATGGGATTGTCATATATAAAATTATATACAAATATCCTTATAATTTGTACTATTTATCAGTAATCCCTTAACTGCTGATTAAAAGTTACGCGATTTGCATCCCAATGCCAACTGTTTTGCACGTAGACGTTGGCAGTTGGCATTGGGATGCAAATGTTATTTTTTTTCGGGGGGGGGGGGG
>BMAV01002490.1:154061-171331 GCA_019973955.1 Trichonephila inaurata madagascariensis | reverse complement strand
CAATAAAATAATCTGAAATAAGTAAATCCTTTGAAAACATTTTCAAGATTCTTTTATTGTATTCCAAAGCCTTCGGAATAATTTTATGGATAGCATTTCAGAAAAAAATCGCCCTTTGGATAGACGTATATATACGCCTGGGGAAATTAACGCTTTTCCTGAGCGAAACGCTTACATACGCCGGAGGCACTAAAGAGGTTAAGGTCGTATCATAGTTTTAGCGTCACAGTATAGTATTGAATTCAATACATCGTTATTGTATGAGGGGGGCGCAATGCAAATTATGAGAGAATATTGGGTCGCGAACATTGAAACTTTGAGAAGCACTCGTTTACGTGCTTTAAAACCAAAAAATTGTTACTTATTGTCTGAAATGAAACTAGTCTTAATGACTGCCATAACTAATCCTCAAATTACATAAAAATTTCTTGAGTAAAATAACATGTTGTTTTAATATTCAGAAAAAAAGAAAGTGAATAACATGTATAGACGTTGACATAAACGTGTAATATCGTGATCATATACAGCAGAACTTACAAATTATATAAATTTAAAATTATTTATTGTCTTAAAAACCTAAAATAAAACTGGAAATGAGCAAAAATTCATACAGAATTATCAAATTGTTTATTTCAACAACGAGAGACGGCGATAGTCTAGTGGTAAAGGAACCAGCGTGTTATGAGTTCGAACCATGTTGCCAATGAAGACCCAACGCGTAGAGTGGCCGAGGCACGTAAAATCTGCTGAGGCTCAAAATCCTCCCGTTGGCGTGGGGTAGAAGCTCGGAGAAGAAAGGGTCAGCTCAGGTGTCGTCCTCGTTTTACCGTGATTCAATATTACTAGGCCCTTCGCTAGTGACCCTCGTGTTGATTCAAAGTGTGACGTTAATAAACTCTCACTCAATCAATGATAACATTTAAAAACTTACCGTAAAATCTGGCGTATAACTCACACCTTTTTTTTTTACGAAGAAACCTGAAATGTATTTGAGCAATGCTCCTTTTTTTAAGTCATTTCTTTTTAAGTATTATTCAAACGTTTAGAAAAAAAAGTACACTTCTGGAGCTGCAACCCTCTAAATTCATAAGGTCATTTCTTTTAAATAAATAGTATTTCGATCTATGTAGAAGTCTAATTTTTTTCCTACGCTCATCTTTTTTATTTATTTTTTATTTTTAAGGTTCTCATTTTTATACCCGAAGTATAACGCGCACCCTTAAATTTCGATCATTTTTCGTGTTAAAAGTGCGCGTTTTAAGCCGGATTTTAAGGTAATTATTTCCCACAGTATTTTTTCGAGGTGTTAAATATAAGCTGGAAACGCATTCTCAAGATTTTTTTCTCTTTCATTTTTTATTTTTGTTATTATTCATTTATTTATTTGTTAATAGAACTCTCTCTCGCACAAAACTAAAAACAATTTAAAATTTTAGTTGGATTTTTAAAAGTTTTCGTGTGAATATAAAGCTCTTTTTCAAAAGTCTAATGATTCCACTGGTAATAAGTTCGCTAATTTTAAATATGCTTAACCTTTGGACATTTGAAAGTTACTGGTAAGATTATTTTGGTGAATTTTACTAGTTTAACTTAAAGTCCCATGAATAAGTCATAACTAGACGGAAATCCGTATAAAATTGTCCAATCAATTTTTTAAAGTGTTTCTTTCCAAAAACGTACATATTTCCTTCAGTGAGCCATAAACACGATCTAAATAAACACCAATTGATTAGATCTTGAGCAATCCCAAAACTATTCTTTCAGAATACACAAACACGACATTGCTCTCGTTCTTAACGAGGTTAATGTCAAATAACAGAAACCCTCTAGAAATATATCATTCCCATCACACACACACAGGACCTTATCCGTTTATCTCACAAATCAATAAAAACGTCCAGTTTTTCAATACTTTTCCTTCCATTTTTTCTGATTATACGACCTTTCGCCCTTGCTTCCATTACTCAAGGAGACCATTTTTTTTTTACCTCCAACCTCCGCACAGAGAAGTTTCTTTGGAGTTGCCATCAGATAGATATCCAAATAAACATCGATAAGGGATTCCAATTTTCCAATCCGCGGCCGTGAGTTTCCTTTTTAAGTTTTGTTTTTATTTTCTGAGGATGGCCGAGTGAAATAGGTTTCCTCTTTGACCCAAGGTGCCCGAAGGTCAAGGGAAACTGGTCGTCTGCTCCCATAATGGTCATACTCTGGTGCAACCTTGCTGCGTTTGTCCTTAGTGATATTTTCCTTATATTCACCACCAAATGGGATGAGAAAATGAAATCAAGAGGGTAGTAAACATGAGAAATTGATGGTGGTGATTTGCAAATGATTCGAAAGAATTCGATAATAATCATGATTTACATCTACTTTAAATATTTGTTCTCTCCTAGATGACTGTCTTATGCTATAATTGAGAAGCGTTGAAGAAATATTGAAACAATGGAAACTAAAATAGAAGAAATGCATTTAGCACTAAACCTACCGACATTTTATACATACCTATTTCTACTGATGGTGATCTGATGACCGCTTTTTAAACGAACGTTTTATTCTTATCCAGTTGATTATAAATAATTAAAAATTTACTGTGGAAAATAAAGGCAAAGTAATTGTCATGTATTAATTTAACAATACTTTTATTTATTTTTTTTTGGATTTTAGGCATGTATGCTATTAGAAAAAGAATATGAATATTGAAAAAAATTATCTTTTATTTTACAAATTTATACACATGTCGTTACCTAAATTAAAATGAAATTTACTCGTCATCCCAGTTTTTTCCCTTTACCGTAGTGCTTCTCAAACTTCCGATATTCGCGACCCAATTTTCAACTATAATTTTCATCGCGCCCCCTTCCTCATACAATAACAATATATTGAATGTACTAATAATGTATAATACTTTGACGATAAAGCTACAATACGACCTTAATAATAAACCGTACAAATTATTAAGTTAAATATTAAATTGTGTATATACAATTTTGTATATGATAAGCCCATGGAAAAAAATCACTAGAAATTATCATTGTTTTTAACTTATGTTAGTATTGATACTTAGTATCAAATGTATTGTGCCGTATTGATAAATTTATAAGTACAGTATATCAGAGTATATATAAATGTGTTTTTTATATTTTATTATACAGAATATATCTTGTTTTGCTTCTTTTTAATTAATTGATTTTTTTAAAAATTATCTTTTGTTTTCGATATGCTCATGCCTCCCTTTGTAGGTTACCACGCCCCACTAGGGGGTTGCGCCCCACAGTTTGAGAAACACTGCTTTACCGAAAACTCACTCCTTGCTTTATCCTTCATATTATTGAGCTTAGCATATCCCGTTGACTCTGATATTTCTCTGACAATAGCATAAAGAGGGGATCTCCCAGGTTAAGAACCTTCTTGAATTTTTTACCAAATTGATCCATCAATCGAAATTTCAATATTCTAATCATTCTTTTTCTATTCGCATTCGTCTTCGGAACTAGAGAACAATCTCATTCTTTTTCGTCCTCTATGTGTATTCACAGTGTTCTCTTCATTATCTGTAACGAATTGCCAGAGTCCAATGGATCAGTGGCGCACACAAGAGGGGGGGGGGGGCCGGGGGGGCCGGACCCCCCCCCCAAAGCCCTTGATTTTTTTCCTATTGATTATAATTATAAGTATATAGTACGTAAAATTTAATTAAGCATTTGTTATTAATGATTAATTTTATTAATTAATGCTAATTATTTATTCAATAATTAGTTTTTTACTGTGTTTTATTCCGGAAAATCGACAAAATCAAAAAGAGCCTGATACAAGATTGGTGAACTTTCGACCCCGGACCCCCCTTGAAAAATTTCTGTGTGCGCTACTGCAATGGATCATATATACCCTCTTTCTAAGAATTTTGTTCATCTATTTTAGAGCACAGCTCGCTCATATTGTTTATTTTTTTCAACAATAATTTGGGTTTCAATAATCCACTGGTAATATAATACAAAATGACTACTTAATTAACAAAATTTTCATTTATTTACCTAAAGTGTATAACCCATTATTATTAGAAATATAAGAGAACTGACCACTATACCTAGCAAAAATATTTGTAATGATCGTTATCTTGTCTCGTGGGTTACTTACAGCAGTTGCTTTGTACCGGACACTAAACAAGCTGTATATAAATATAATCGGATGATATCCTTTTGAAAGTTTGAGATTTCAACACAGGTAACTTTTTTAAGTTTCCTTTTCCAGTGGCAAAAATACCACTCACGTTACGTAATGGTAGAGTACATAAAATTATCAGGAAAAACGAAAGAAAAATAAAGATAGGTATTGAAAAATTAAGTAGCTATATATTATAAAAAACACTGTGCATAGGTGCAATAAGAAAAATTAAAGCCTGGAATTTAACAATTTTGATTAAAGTTTCAAAAAGCGGTCGTTTGAACGCTGTCGTAGGTTTAGTGTTAAATAATCTGAGGAAAAAATATTAAATTCCTGAACTTATAAATATTTTACAGGAATCAACCTAATATCAGGAATCTCAAAATAATATATTTTACATTTTTTTTAGACAAAGCTATAGTTCAGTGATAAGATTTAAAATTTCTATGCCATGTGTTAAGATCAAGTCCTTTTTCTGTTAAAGACACGTCATGCAGTATAGTAGGGCCCTTACACATTAAAAAGAACCGGGTCTTTGCATTTTCCTACTGTGTAGAAGTTATGAAAATGAGGCACTTATACAAATGTCATCACTTCACCGTGGTTCAGAATGTAAAAGATTGATATAAAATTAATACTTTAAGAAGAAAAAATTTTAAAAAAATATTTGAGTTGAATTTAATAAAGATAATCATGCATGCATAAAAAGATTAATATTTTAATCTAACGAGTTTTGGAATCATATTTTTTGCAAATATATAAAATGTAAGTGACAAATTATAATAAGATTGAGCCATTATTGTTCCAGTAGGAAAAAATTCAGTAGATTTATTGATAATAGTATATAATTGATTGATTAGTAAATAATCAATAAATCGTAAATTATTGATATTATTAATATAACTTACTAGAACAAAACGTTTTGTTTGAAAAGAATAACAAAGATGAAAGTACGTTTCCTATAAGGACTAGTATTTTATTGTTATCAATTATGTGATTTTATACGTACATTCTAAAACTGAGTGTTTTACTCATGGTATAAACATTGAATTACTTTTCGAAAACAACTGTCTTCAACATTAAATAATTTTGAAACATGTATAAAGATGTTCCTAATTATAAGTTCTTATATATGAAACCTATCCATATTTTCTATTATTGCTTTTTTTTTTTATACAACATTTAAATATTCAAACATCCTCAGAATAAAGCAACGTTGATCTTTAAAAACTCATAAGGGGCTAGATTTCTAAGGTTTTTGATCTATGAAAAATTTATCACATATATCTAGAACAAACGGGTAGGTCATTTTTAAGCTATCCTCGTCATTTCCCTACACTATTCTAGTACGTATTTTTTCTTCGCTTAGTGTTTCGTTTTCACTTTTACTTATAATTTAGATTTTTTTATTTTAGTTCCATACACCCCTTTGGAAGCTAGGTTCCACATTGTGCTTTTGTTTCTTCAATTAGCTTCTAAAGATCTCGTATCCAGAGAATACAAAAGAGAAAGGTCTGAACACAATTCTTTTTATACAAACCTATTTACAAAATATCAATTGATGAGTACAATAAAAGCAAGCCTGTACTCGAATAAAGCAGAAGACAATCAAAGTTGAGTGTGTAGGGCAGGAGTGGCAAACCTTAGTGGATCAACGGGCCATTTTTTCTAAAGAAGTGTTTAATGAGGTATAGACGTGCCATCAAATACTTTTGGGAAAATAATAAAACTAAATACTACCAAGACAAAACTCTATTTACTACGAAAAAATGCCTTTTGCACTGTATATTTGTAAATGTTTTTTAGTTATACGTGTAATTTAAATTCAAGTAACATTAGTGTGACTTTGTTGTTGCAGATATTGGATGACAAATAACTTATATTAGGATTGCAAGATGTTACATTTGTAGAATACATGCTGAATGGGAGTCCTCTGTCAAACGGTTTCTAAGCAATTAATTATTTTTGCTCTGACTCACTTTTTTGACAAGAGGGTTTGTGATTTGTTTCAAAATACCATTTTACAGACGATGTTGTCTGCTTACCACTATTTCAGAACATAAAACACACACCCCTTTATCGCCTTAACTAATAATGTCATATTCCTAGATTCATCAAATTTGAAATTCTCTGTTACGTTGCACTTGCACTTTTACGTTATCTTGCACTTTTTGTTCTTTTGCTGAACTAGCCATGTTAAATAACAGTTAAAAATCGTAAATATAACACAGATAAACTTTAAAGCGGCGTTTCTCAAACTGTGGGGCGAGCCCCCTTTGAGGGCGAGATAACTCTACGAGGGGGCGCGAGCATACTGAAAAGACGGAAACAAAAGATTATTTAAAAAATTAATTTACTTAAAGTAAACAAACCAAATATATATATTTCTGATATAATAAAATGCAAAATACACTTAAAAATGTATCAGTACTGTACTATGTATTTTATTATTAATTTAACAATATAAGTTAAGAACAAATTTGATAATTATCAGTGACCCCATGGGTTTGTATTAACACTTACCTCGATAATTTGCACGGTTTATAATTAATTCCTTAACTGCCGATTAAAAGTTATGCGATTCACTCCCCAATGCCACCGTTTTCCATGAAGATGAGTGTATTTTGATGTTTTCTTAGGGGGATGGAGAAAAGGAATAAATAAGCAAATCCTCTGAAACAAGTAAATCCTTCGCAAACACTGTCAAGGTCCTTTTATTGCATTCCAAGACCTTCGGAATAATTTTATAAATAGCACTGCACAGAAAAGATCGCACTTCGGAAAAACGTATATATACGTCCAGAAAATTAATACTTTGACTGAGCGAGACGTTTATATACGTCGGTGGCACATAAGAGGTTAAAGTCGTATTGTAGCTTTAGTATCAAAGAATAGAAAAATTGAATTCAATACATTGTTATTGTATGGAGGGGGGCTCGATGAAAATGATGATTTAATAGTGGGTCACGTATATTGAAAGTTTGAGAAGCACTGCTTTAAAGTACAGTTGTGTCAATGAAATTGATTATGCTAAGGGTAGACAAAATCTACATCATAAGCAATTGTAGTCTACGACGTAACTAAGGCAAGCCAATAACAAACGAGTGTGCTCCTCGCCGCTCCGCGACCAATCACTCACGTTTGTTCGTAATACTTCATAGTAAACTTTGAAATTTTGAAATAAAATACAACCCATTTTGATCACTGGCGTGCCAAAGATATTGTGTCACAGGCCATCAATGGCACGCTTGCCACTGGTTATCCATCCCTGCTGTAGGGAGAAGGATGCAAGAGTTAACACTTAAATTCCACTAATTTGATGAAAAAAATTTCATATGTACAAAAGAACGGAATCCACTCTAATAAATATGTATTAATTAATAAATATAAATTTATTTTCTTTTGTATTTAAATTAAAAAATAAAATTAAAAAAAACCCCTAAAAATATAGATAATCACACCTTAACTCACTGGATTAGTACTCAAAAATTTTCAAATTATATACAAATATTTTAATCTTTATTTCGTTTTATATTAATTTGAATCGGCCTGAGAGAAAATGTTTTCATTCTGCTTGGCCCAGTCCTAAGAGGTTTGTCCATAACTGGAATAAAGGTAATGGTAGTATTGATTCAACGAGAAGAAATACCAGATTAATTCGGATCAAAACAAAAAAAAAGGCTTTGAAAGTGTTAAACACATTTTTAAGTATTACTAAATTTTTTTATTCTATAAATCCTCTTATTGATATCTAAGAAGCATCTACACATACTTCGTTAGGATATTTTCTGATGTAAAGTAGGAAAACTAAACTCGAATATAATACTTCCATATTTTATTTATATATATAGTTAAATTAAATTCAAGTATTCATGAAAAATATGTACATTTTGATATCGATCATGTTTAACAAAAAAAATGCCCTGAAGATTAATAAAGAAAATTACAATTTGATGTAATCATTGGAATATTATTAAATAATCTTAGAACCATTATAAATTTTTTTAGTCAAGTTAATACGAAAAAATTGGGATAAAAAGGAAAATAGAATTCAGCATTTTGATTCAACACAGTTAATTCAATTTGTGTAATTTCATCAACAGAATGCCTTTTTATATGTTTAGATAATTCAAAATTTTAAATGAATTAAACTGAAATAAATTTAATTTATTGAAATACACATTTTCTAACCCAAATCCAAACAACTGAAATTAAGCCTAAATTTAAGAACCGTCAACCTCTAAGTAAAAAATAATAATAGTTACAACTACTACCACAGTATTTTTAAAAATAAACAATAACATTATACAATCATAAGAGTTATTTATATGATTGAAGCATGCATATTCATGCCACTTATCGCGATTTTGAGATCCGTTCATATGCAAATGAGAACGGGTTCTCTAGTCTCTTGCTAGTACGATGCTCTGAAGATAAGAATGCTTATAAAAGGCTAATGTTTCTTAATCTCGCCATCAAGGAGGTCAGTAAGACCTCCTAACATCTTTCCACCCTCTTCGGACACTCCTTGCACGAGATATTCTCTTAAAAATATAATTATGCCGTATCTAATCTCGGTGCGATCTTGTACCGTCAGATAGGGTCATTTGCATTAGCCATCACTCAAAGGCGAGGTAACTTGAGGTAAATAAACAATGCCCGCCATTTTTGGTCATTAAGGATTAGTTCTCTTTCCTGATATCAAAGAATTAGTTTAGCGGAAAGTATTTGTTTTATATAGGGAAATGATATGGTTGGAGAATGTGTGTGTGTATATCAGTTTTAGTTGTTAGTAATTCAAAAAGCAGACGTATAGTTAAAGTCTCAATATTTTCAATAAAAAGTTGAACTACACCGCCGAAGGAAATTTTGAACGAAGCACAAAATGTGTGTTTCTGTAAAATATATACATATGTTATTTTAGCCTGAAAATATTGTGATAGTACACATAAAACCTACTTAGTAAATGACCATTCTGATTTTTTGCAAAAATATCGATGAAGCAAGATAGCGAGAAAAGAATTTGGAAGTTTTTCATTTTATTTTAGTCATTTTTCTCTGCTTTGCTTTTACGTTTTTTCTCTTGATTTTGGTTCATTTTTCTGATAATTTGTCAAGCTGAATTATTTAAGTTATTAAATTTGAATTTTTCTCAAAAATTATATTTTTATTCAGGAAAAACGAATAACTTTCGTGACAGAAATAGGATTAAATTTTTGTCTTCTATAATTTACACTATGAATTTGTTTTTTGTGTCATAATAATGTACAGATAAATGATTACACAAATATAACGGGAATGGTAAATATGTTTTCACACAGTTTTAGCAAAAATTTTATTCCCCCTACATCTAGAAACAGAGAGAAAAATTTAAAAAAAAAGAGAAGGAGAAGAAGGAAAAAAGGTCTTCTCGGCCATTTTTTAGCATATACATTTATGCGTACTTCAAATTTTTTACAGAAATCAGTTAAAAATATTTCACATTTGAGATAGAAAAAGTTGTCGTTTAAATAAATAAAATTTATGTAGTGGATAAAATAAACACACACAAAACTTCTGATGCTCGTTAAAACTACGGGGAAAATATTTAAAATTGTTTCAAGGTGTAAACTGTCAAATATATATTTCTGGAAATCTTTCACATACTCATTTTCTAAAGTCAAAAATTGTTCTTTAATTTAAATAATATCAAAAAAAGGAATTTTTTCATTAAAAAAAAAAATAGGTTCCGATTCATATTTCTTCTAACAATTATCCATCCAAGACCTTACCACCCACATTCTAGAATAGAATTGTAAACGTGTTATTCCAAGTCTTTTAATAATAATTTTAACACCAAAACGAGATATTTTATTAATAGCTCATAAAAAATGAATCACGCAAAATAATATTCTAATGGTTTTTCTATTTTCGCATATTTACATAGCACAAATTTTTATTGTATTTGCAAAACATAAACAATTCTTATTTAGTGGCATTCAGATTCGTCAAAATCATAACAAAGAACAAAGGGAAAATATAAAATAAAAATGGTTTGTCAAAAATGGTTCATGCTTTTACCTGAATCTACATTTCTTTTGAGATTTATTGCTAGATCAATGAAATTTCTTTTCTTCATTGCTTCAATTTTTTTTCGAATGAATCGTCTTTTCTCTCCACGAGTTTCTTTCAACAAAGTTCCGGTTCTTCATGAATCAGTTTCCTGTGAGATATATTAATTACTGTTCTTAATGCTCATTGAAAATTTTTACGAATGAAAGTCACAGCATCAACTTTATCCAACACATTTATTCTTTTTTCATTATGCAACTAGATTCAATTCAGACAACCATAGTTACAAACTCAAAAACAGAAGTCTAACTGTGGAATTACTATTTCCCCCGTAATCTGTTTTACTAATAAGTTACAGAAACAGTTATCAAGTACACAGTATTGCCAAACGATTTTTCTAAGCGATTAAATATAAATGTGAAATTATAACTACCAGACGATTTTTCTAAGCAAATAAATATAAATGTTTGATTTTAACTACCAGACGATTTTTCCTTTACATAAAAATATGATTAATTCATTATAATCCATTAGAATTTAATTTAATAACAGTTTTTTTTTCTGAAAAATGATTCAATCAAGAATTTATGAAGCGTCAAAAATAAGATTCTTTCGAGTGGCCTATAATAGACGTCACTATTGTGTGTTTTTAAAACTTATTTACGCTTTAACAAATGTTTTGAAAATTTGGAAGCAGACCTTTTTAACACCAGTTCAACTTTTAAAGCATATAAACATTCAAATGGTGTTGAAAAAAGGTATAATTTAGTCTATAAACTCCAACGCACATGTTTGTCTCGCACTACAAACGTTTTCAAGCACTGACCGTGAAACTCGTTTAACATAATGAACTTCATAAAGCAGTTTAGTAGATTTTAGAAGAAAAAAAGTTAATTTTCTTCATATATTAAACGTTTTACAGAAGGAACTTCTGCAAGAAAAACGCTTTCTTCTCTTTTTCCAATCTGATATGTGCATTAAATTTTCATTTAATTTTTTTTAAAAAATACGTTGACCGCATTGCCAAAAGTCCATGTTGCATAATTTGAGGAAGAACGGTGGCTTGTTTTCCTGGTTAGTATTTCTGTCTTCTAACAAGATTCACAAAAGAGCTTGTTCAGAATTGATGGAATAAAGGGTTAAACGATGTAATAAATTCTCCAGTGTTTTTTATTGAGAGTTTAATTGAGGAAATGGTTCATGTTTCAGTAGGAAGAGTAACACGTATTTTACATTAATTTTAATGCGAAGACATGCTGTATTTTTAATCTCGTTTTATAAGGCCTTAAAGAGTCAACACGACATATTGCTTTGTTTTTCCCTTTCTTTTATTTACTTCTCTGTGTTATAAAAATTGGTGTCAAGTGGTAGCTTTTGATGTTACGTGTGTGTCTAGGAGGAAAGCGGAATTGAAAAAGTTATCGAAACATGTAACCAAAATATAAATTCTCGATACTAAGTATGTGCTTTAAAAAAAGGAAGATATCAATTTAATGCAGGGGTGGGCAGACTTTTAGATGGCACGGTCTACTTTAAATTTTTTCAAGGTGCTGCGGTTCACCTTGTGATGTAGGTGTGATGAGCAAAAAAAAAATCTCAATAATATTTGTATTATAACAATAATAAATACAGAATATGTGTACTTGCCCACATAACTACAGTAGAAAAACTTATTATTTTAAAACTACGTCTGAAGTAAAATGCAAAATACAAACATAATAATTATACCCATAAATTTAATAATATCAAGTGATGCATTTTTAAGCAATTCACAATACATTAGAAAATAAATAATTTTTACTTAAAATTAGTTCTTGTAGCTATAGTCTCAATAGGACTTCGTCTTCATATTATCCGCCACAATCTTGAATACCTCGATATATAATTACAAAGTGATAATCTTGCACTGGATTATTAAGTGGTCGTCTGTAAAACAGGAATGATATGTTGTCTTATATATAATTATATTCCTTCAAAATGTAGATTCACACAGATAGGTAGAGCGATAGAATAGTGTTAAATGAATTTCAGCTTTTTCAATTCCTACTATTAGCTCGCGCACTGCCTATATATTTATTTATTTATATATTTGTATATTTATTTGTTTATCTTGGTGGAATTTTCAATCGTTAATAAAAAACATTTTAAAGCGCTGAATTGAGCTGAAATTTATATACAAGATCATTTTGGATGACAATACAATAATTTAATTATAATTAATAAAAATTTTAATTGATTAAAACTAATTATTTAAAGAATTACAAATACAGCCAAGTTGGCGACTTAGCGACGCTTTTGGCGACTTGTGTCAAAACTTGTAAAGGTGTTTTTTCTCACGTGTTAAAGCATTCAGTTGGACTGAAATTAAAAGGACAAAACGATACTTCAATGATAATTAAAAAAACTAAGGACCACTTAATGTTGTGATTCTGTCCTATGTATATACATATTTATATTAATTGTAACTATTTAATAAAAAGTAGCTAAAATAAAATTTTTCGTTGTTGATCTAAGTAGGAATTGACTTAAAAACTATTTTTTTATATTACTTGTTTTAAAATTGAGATACTTTACTTTGTCTATTAGATTCCAAAAGTTATTCTTCACAAATTACGTTCTTTTGAAGGAGAAAAAAAGGTTCGTTTTCCTCGAGAGATAAAGAGAACATGTAACATATTTTTAGTTATATTTTTCACATCAACATTGCCAAATGAATTAACACATGAATGCAACTTTTGATTCTAGTCTAGTAAATTCTTGAAAACGTCTCTCAATTTTGGGTTGCAGTTTTTATTCACACACGGTGTATCTTTTATTCACGGGTGTTTCCATTATCTTGATAACCACCTGTGTTTCTTTTAGTATGCCCGTCTAACGTTTTATGTGAAGACGGTCACCCCAAAAAGTCTTGGCAATCCACCGCTCGAACGCGATCGACTTAATGTCCACCCCGGATGTAACGTGTTTGTTATTAATCAAAACAGCGTTATTTAATAAACTGTACTCAAATGAGATTGAACTATACCTTTTCGTTTATTGATTTCAGACAGAAGTATCTAATACAATTTAAAATATTATTTTGATTATTTTGAGCTGAAAAAAATTTTATATTTTGTATTTTATTCACCCAGTAAATCCTTATTATGCCAGACAGCAATTCAGATAACTAATAATTAAAAAATGCAAATAAAAGCAAATTGGGACAGAAAACTCTGAAAAAAGGAATGAGAATCATATTAATATCACACTATAAAGCAACAAGAGCTCTATTGGCGACGGATCGCGTAATTTTGAACCTTGGTCAAGTGACCAGAACGACACCTGAGCTGGCCCCCCTCCCTCTTCTAACTACCACACCAATGGGTGAACATTCAGCCTCGACAGATTTAATGTGCATCAATCCCCTCAACACAGTGGATCTTTAGTGGCACCATGACAAGAATCCGAGACATTCCAGCCATGAGTTCGTGACCATGACCACTAGGCTACCACGGCCTTCTGAAGGACAGAAAGAAGACAAAGATGAATCAAAAGAGTCATTGAAAAACTTGAATGAAACGAAAGACCACTTGAATTTGGGATAAAATATGTTGAAGATTGAAGATATTTGGATATTAGAAACATATGAGACATGTGTATTAGTAATTCATAACACATGGATATGTACTCTTTCTCTTCGAACGTTCTCCCAATTATAGAGCGGGGCTCCAATGGACAGTCCACCCACAGAAAGTGTGCGATCTTTGACCAAAAGAGGACAGAGCAGATAAGAGTAGTTTAGAAGGGAGAGAACGACTTGTGATGTAGTATTAAGGACACCCTTTTTGAGTGTAACTGCATTACATTGGGTTACAGAATTTATACAGTCCACTGAGAAATTGTTCTACTTTAGATTCCTGTGAATTTACTGTACTGTGGAATAATCGCTTTTTGATCCTTTTTCAGTATACATGCATCACTCAATTGTTCAAGAAATTAACTCTAAAGGAATGCAACAAAAAAATCAGTCATTTATTCAAGCAATGAGCTTTGAAAGAGTAGTCACTGAAATTAAGTCTGAATCATCAAGTTCTATAAGTACTTTTTTTAAACCTAACACATAATTTATTGATTTGAATATTCTCTTATGCAATTATTTTACCGTTTTATTTTGTCTTAATACAAAATACATAGAGTATAGCTATGTACTACATAGTCTCATTTTATTGGCTATTTGCTTAATTAAGACTTTCATTAATATGGACAACCTAGAACCTGCGCGCGCACGAATGGGATAATTCATGAAGGTCACATGATAAAGGCAATTACGTGTCTTCGATTGCATTTAAAGTTGACATTTGTACTTATACTTGTAAAATCCAAGTACAATATCAAATTCAAAAATCGGGTAAAATGTCGAAGTATTAAGATTCTTCTTCAAGAAGTTTTTTAAATAAAAGAAATTTCTTAAATAGTAAGGGTATTACGGTTAAATCAAATACCTTTTACTTATACTTTCATACAACATTATTTTTAACAAAGCTACAGTTTTGAAAGTTGGAGACAGTGAGGCGTGTGAACTGATTAACGAGAAACAAGGGATTGAATTTATCATGTGACTATGACGTCATAAGAGTTTAGCCATCTGACCAGATTAATGAGATTCATTATATTTTAATTGAAATGAAATTTCAAATAAATACAAACATATTAAATAATTGACAGTACTGTGTAAAAATTATTAATCGCTAGAATTATTAAACAGTAATAATCAAATTAAATTTTTACTTTAAGTACTTAAATACTTGAGAATTGCGGATTTTATTGACCCTACAGTGTGTACTTCCGTTACACGTAATTCATCTTTAAAATCCTCTTTGTTGACAACACGTTTAAAGTATCAACTCACTAATTGGATAAAAAAAAATACAAAAATAAATAAAAAAAAATTTTTTTATCATTCACTTTATAGATTATTTTTGTTTACTGAAACCTAATTGTTCTCAAACTAGGAGAACCTCGGCAGATGAAATGACCCATATAAAACAAATCATTATAATATGTTTAAATATTTTCAAAATAGTTTATTCATAATAGCAGTAAAATAGAGCATTAATAGTGTATAAATGAATTTGAAATATATAATTCCAAACAATCCATCTTTTGTTTTAAAGTGTTATTGTTTTTTTACATGATTAATAACAGGAAGATGTTTAATATATAAATGATCTGTAAAATTTTATTAGTATTTGTAGCTTTTGTTTAATCATTTTTGTAGTAATCAAAAGTTGTAATTTTATACACATTTTAGTTGCCATGTTATCTTTTATATGTCAACTTTTGTATAGTTAAATTATAGAATTTTATATTGTGCACTGAATTCTCATCTGTATTGATAGCGTGCTTATTGCTATTTTCATTACATTCATTGAAGTTGGAATAACTTTTAGCACAGATACCTATAATTTTTCTCATACTATTGAATAGCACTTATTGGTCTCAATATTGATCTATTTTTAAATAAATATTTCTTTAATCTGGCACGTAAATATTTGAAGAGAGCAAATTAGATATTCCAAAAGAGAAAAGAGAACTACCCTTTTGTAGATAAGTTGCTTAAAAACAAACTTTAAAAATTACATAAGTTCTAAAATAAAATAGCTTCTACTATATTTTATAGTAAAGAAATATTTAGTATTTAATAGGCTTCTTTTTCTTAAAATTAGGTGTGTCATAGTTATTAGAATATGCATTAATTTCTTCTTCTTTTTTTGTTATGTACATGAGCCTGTACATATAAAATACAAGTTCTTACACACGCAAACACATAGGAATTTAAAAAATTGGGAAGGAAAAATTCTTTGTACAATTAATTAACTATTAGCGTATTATTACTGTAGTAATAATCTTCAGAGACTGAATTCAATCTTCAACAATTAGTTTTTCTTTAAAATAAATTGTAGCAGATTAGGACTCATACATATTGCAGGATCTAAAGTAAATTCAGACATGAAAGAAATTTTATGTAACACATGTTTTCTTTCTTCTTTATCAATTGAATTATAAATTTTTCTATGTAATAGTTGTGCCCAAATGATAGTGTGTTTTTTGAGGCAGACCTCCAGCCATTGAGTCTTAGAAGGAACTCGTGTCTGGTGAAGTATTATAACAAACTTAACAGCTACGGATGCCAAAATTGGACCTCTGACTTATTGCAGAACTGGCATAATAACGAAAGTCCTTTTTGTCGAATCGATTACAATAATTTGCTGGACCCTGAGGTGGAACAGTGCTTTTTGAAGCAATGCATTGACCCCTCTGTTGGTCTTCCAGGGGTCAATTTCCATACTGAATTGCTTTCTAGGGTTTCTAAGAAAAAGGACGATCCGAGATGCTTCCAGCAATTTGCTCTAGAAATTATAAATTGCATACCAGAAGGCACTATGTTATATGCAGCTTGTATATGCTGATGGTAGAAAAGACGAGAATTCTCACTCTAGTAGTGGAGCACTTATCAAAGACACCAATGGGATTGTTAGAATAAAGAAAAGAAATCCTGATTTTAGTTGGGTTTTTAAAAGTGAACTCGTCGACGAACTCGTCGAATGGACTAGGTTATATTCTGTCTTCCTTAGACCCTGAGTCCATCTGGATTCTATCTGATAGTCGAAGTGCCATCCAACATTTGTAAAACTGGAAAAGCGTTGGTGATAAAACTGGAACTTCTAACTAATGAATTAAAACAAGTCTCATCATCTTGTGATGTGCACCTCCTCGCATGTAGATATATGGGGATAATGAGGAGGTGGATGCCTTGGCGAAGGAGGGTGCCAGAGAGGCTCCGGCTACATCTAATAGCCTGACTTTTCTTGAGCTGTACTCTGCCAGAAAACATATTGATAAAAAGACTTGTCCCCCCCCCCCCCCCGTTCATATTTGGTATCGAGCTGATTCCCCTGGAGGATCCCTTGCTATGAATTGCGACAGATGCACCCAGATGGCAGTTTCCAGATTTCTTAGTAGACATATAAGAAGCCTTGCCTTCCAGGGTGTCCATAAAATCCATCCGATTTGTC
>BMAV01002490.1:122981-151562 GCA_019973955.1 Trichonephila inaurata madagascariensis | reverse complement strand
CTTTCAGTTGAAAGCTGAATTTATCACGGACTCATATTTATTTTCAAATCAGCAAACATTACATGAGCTTTTAAGAGAAAATGTAACTTTTTAGATGATTTTTAAGAAATAATTTAACAAACTCTATACGTGGGAATATTTATAACCCATCAAATCCAGCTGCGATTGTATAAGCATCTGTTTTTCTTAATAACTATTCACAATAAACAAACGTCGAAGAAATGTAAACTTTCACATGCAAAATAAGCAATTCGGGCGTGACTTTCTCAGAGTTCACCATAAAATTTTTACAACTATTTTTTGCAATTCCCTTCGTTATTTTATATGCGTAACGCGATGGTTGTATTCATTGAAATGGAAAATTATATAATCAGCTAAAGTAGGATTTTTTACAGAACAATTGTTTGTTTTGGATAAAGATTTGAAAAAAATGCAAATAATTACAATTTTTTTTTTGAAATTTTAATGCTATATTATTAATTTTTAAACTGATTGTATTTTTTCATCGCATGCTTCAGTGGGAAGGCACAATAGACTGTTTAATAGCAAGTGGGTAGAATATTCGAGATTTTTTAAAATTTTATTTAGGATCACATATCTCCTATAAATATCCACTTATACAAGGTCTGTTCAAAAAGTATACGATATTGAATTTTCAGGCGCACAGTACAGTGGTAAGTGATAGTTTAATGCACATGCGAGAATTTTTTGCCTTCGTTACAGAGTACCAGTCGTTTCCAGCATGCAGTCGAGTGAGGTGTTGTTATATGTAGTTGTCGGATTTCTCTAAAGATGACTGAGCGACTTAAGTAGAGGTACTGCATTACAATTTTGGCCAAAAGCTTGGTAAACGCTAAATGAAACAATTCATAAGATTCAGCAAATGTTTGGAGACGATGCTTTTGGATTACACATATTAAGGCTGTGTTTAAGGTGACACAGTACGATTCAATTGACCAAAATCGGTCAAAAAATCAAATTTAATTTTTTTAGCCTAAATTTTTCTTTATATACTTTCCTATAACCTCACAAAATTTGAAAGCTCTAAACTTAAAAAACGCAGAATTATAATAGCTTTCACATTCGTTTTTATTCACATCCCTATGGCAAATCAAAACTTTAAACTTACTTAGCTCAGAAAGATAAAATAACTATTTTGTCTTCATTTAAAATGCTAAGGCCTTTTTTCTATTGCGCCGAATGCTTTGAAATTTTTTTTCACCTATTCCTAATAGTACATGTAACAAAAGTTGGTATGCATTTTTGAATCAAAGCAATATTTATTTTTTTAAAAATAATTAAACTCGGAATTTATACATTTTTTAAGGAATTTTCAATAAACATTCATAAAAAGAAGTATTGTAAGAATACCAATCACGTTAACGCAAAACCCATACCAACTTTTATTATGCATAGTTTGACGTACTTGTAAATAAAATTTCATGCGTGTACGTCAATTTTTGTAGGAGGAGTAGAATTTTAAAATCACCAAAAATTTCAAGTTTTTCCTTAAAAAATTGCATGGCTAGCTTTTTATGAAATTTTGAGCACAAAATATGTTTAACCTAGTATACATACATAGAATGCAACTAAAAAAATATTAAAAATCCTTAAATTAAAAATTTTTGCGTAAATCGTACCATGTCCTCTTAACCGATTCAAAAGTAGCCGCATGCCAGTACAGAGTGGCTAGCGTTCGAAGAGGCCATATACCACTCGAAATGCAATTGTCGTTGAAAAGGTGGAAAATCTGATCATGAATGAGTGAGTGGGTGAATATTAACATCGCACTGGCTTTTGGCGAGGTACCACATAATTTTGAACCATGGTCAAGTGACGTGGACGACACCTGAGCTGGCACATTCCTCTTTTAACTACCATACAACACCAACAGGAGGACGTTTCAGCTCTCGACAGATTTAACGTGCATCGTTGCCCTACACGGCGGGTCTTTAGTAGTACTGGGCTCGAACTCATGACATGCCTGCCATGATCCGAAACCTTGACCACTGGTCTACCACAGCCCTTGATTACGAAAGTTCGTAGCTTACAAGTATAAAAGACTACTGAACAAGTTGAGATCAGTACATATTATTCATATGTAGTTTTGTGCTTTCATGCGCAGAACAACTGCGAGATTTGTCCCCAAGCTTCTGTTGGCGGAACAGAAAACTCCGTGTTGCAGTTACACAGGTCCTATTGCATACTATCAACGCTGAACCTGGCTTCTTGCGACTTCTGGTTGCCCCCAAAAGTTAAATTTCCATTTAAAGTATCAAATTTTTAAGAGTAGAAATAACCCAAGGTAGAACGCTATGGGCGGGTTGAACATCATTCCAAAAGAAGCCTCGCAAAAGTATTTTCGGTAGTGGAAAGAGTGCTGGGCTGTGTAAAGGCGCAAGGTGCTTACTTTGAATTTTATTAGGATTCTAATCCCGCAAAAAAACTAAGATATTTTTTCTGGCCAAATGTTGGATACTTTATGAACATACCTTGTGTATGTCCTTTAAGGTATCCGACTACGTTCGGAACCGTGATTTTAAAGGAGTGCATAAATGAATCATTTTCATGATATTTAGTGTCTCTTAGATTAGACTACAAGTATAAAATTGTTTTAAGGACATTTTGACAAAAAAAATTTATTTAAATACAACATTTTGGCAAAAAATTAACTTAGAATAACCTTTTTTCAAAATGTTCTCCTTTTGTGGAAAATGCTTCTATTATAATAATATTTTGCCTGTATATAGCGCAGACCTCTGTACAGAGGCTCAACTAGGATTTTTGAAAAATTCACATTATTTTCAGAGTTACAATTGTTTGAAATAATTATAGGGTTTTTTTTTCTTAAAATTGCTCCCCTCGGTTGTCGTAAAATATGGATAAACCGACATCTAAGTTATGCGCTTCAAAAATTCTAGTTGAGCCTCTGTACAGAGGTCTGAGCTATAGACAGGCAAAATATTATTACAATAGAAGGATTTGTCACAAAAGGACAACATTTTGAAAAAAAATTATTCTAAGTTACTTTTCTGCCAAAATATTGTATTTAAATAAAAATTTTTTGTCAAAATGTCCTTAAAACAATTTTATGCATGCATTCTAATCGTAGTGACACTAAATATCATGAAAATTATCCATTTATGCGCTTTTGCAAAATCACGCTTCCGAAAGTAGTCGGATACCTTAAGTGAAAAGTAAACTTATAAAAGACCTAAAGTATAATTGATATCTACAAGAAATATGGTTAGCTTTGGTCGAATGCAGTGTTTAAGAAATTAGTGTATCTGAATATTATCTTAGCTAATATTTTTTTTAGAAAAGCCTCTAAAAGCTTAAATTTATATAATACTTGTAAAGATCTCAATTGAAAACTATACAGATGGCAGTTTTTTGAAATAAACAATCTCGGTAAAAATATGACCCTAAGTCAATTTAAAAATTAATAAAATACCTGAGAAATTAAAATATTTTAAAAAGAACTCAATCGAAAAAAAAATAATCACGTTTAAATACTTCATGATAAGAGATTCATATCTTGGCATATAAGGTTGTGAATACTGTTAAAAGCTTAAATTGCAAGATTTTGAATGTATACAGAGAAAAAAATACATTGAAAATCAGTATATTGTGGTTTTCGTTAAAATTTGATGCTCATGTTGAGTTAGAAACTGTATAAGTAGTAAAACTGTAATAATGTAATATAGAAACTGTAAAAATGCAAATTTTTTAAAAAAAATCCTATTTCAATTCCAGTGAAATAATATAAAACATTATAATACTAAGCTTAACAAAATTTCAAAAGTAGCTCTGAGCTATGAATTTTCCAACGTTTAATTCTTACAGAAAGTTCAACAGCAGAAAAAACCCTTTTTAAAAATTGACACTGACCTTCGTTAAAATAACTGATTAGAAATTTATTTTCCACTAATCATAACAGGAAAATAAATACAGTTCCATAAAAAGCCAAGATTTATAATACCTTAATAAAATTAATAAACAAAAATTTCAGTTTCCACTAAAAATAAATAAAATTATTAATATTCAATTCAGTACAGTAGAACGTCGTTTATCTGAAGCAATTGATACCGGACACTGTTCGCGCACGCGATTGTTCGGATAACCAAAAAGTGAATGCGATCCATGCAGTATATGAAACCGGACACTAAACGAATGTTGAAAGTCATCACATGCGGGAAACGTGCTTGAAGGAAAAGCAAAATAGGTCGGAATTTTACCTTTATTGTGGAAAATAATCACTCATTTTTCGTTGTACCATTGTACATTTTCGTTTTTTTCACTGCAAAGTCTCTGATTCTCTTGAGCAGCAGTATTTGAGTAGGACAGCACTCTCCTCTCGCACCACTCCTAACGCAGAAAACACGTCAGAAATTGATGGACCCTTGCTACTTTCGTTGTTGTTTTTTTATGTCAGCAATTGTTGACTTTCCAACATTATAAAACTGTGCTAAAGACGCCCCACTTTCTCCCTTCGCAAGACGGTTCAATATTTCAAGTTTTGTCTCTATATTCAAGACGTTGCGCTTTCGTTTTGATTTCGAAGCCATATCAATTCACAGCTCAACAAAAGAGCACGTATGCACTCCCTCACTTAGGAACAAACTGACCTAATATTCAGCGCAGATGTTTATCAAATCATATAACTGAAATTTCCCGTCACTTTTGGCCTCACGCGAAACAACTGTTGAGCATTGCACTGTTCGAAAACGTATTCATGTACAGTACATGTAGTTGGAAGGAAAAAAGAAACTTGTCCGGATATTTGACGCTCCGGATAATAAACGTTCGGATAAATGACGTTCTACTGTACTAAGTTCTATATATCTCAATAAAAAACTTTTACAATTTAAAATGAAGATCATGCTATTTCAGCACTCATTCGAAATATGCAAGTAATGCAGTGTTTCCCAAACTGTGGGGCGCGCCCCCGGGGGGGGGGGTGATAACCCTACAAGGGTACCGCGAGCATATCGGAAAGTCGAAAATAAAGGATTACTTAAAAAATTATCAGTTTACTAAAAGGAAACAAAATGTATTCCGACATAATAAAAAAATACACATTTGCTGTGATATAGTATAAATGTATCAGTGCGGCACAATATATTTGATACTAAGTATCAATACTAAGTTAAGAACAAGTTTAATAATTACTAGTGATTTTTCAATGGGCTTATCATACACAAAATTTAATACTTATCTTAATACATTGTACGGTTTAAAGTTAGGGTCGCGTATTGTAGCTTTAGCGTCAAAGTATTATACGTTATTACTACATTCAACACCTTATTATTGTATGGGGAAGGAGGCGCGATGAAAATTCTGATTGAAAATTGGGTCGCAAATATAGAAAGTTTGAGAAGCACTGAAGTAATCTGTTCAAATCTCGATTTCGCCAAAGACCGTCATGTAAAATATATCGAAGGCTCTTACTCACTTTAAGATATAAACATAACCTCAAAATATTTACTTAATATATAAGTTTGAAGAGTTATTAAACAATTCTGATGCTGTTGGCACTAATTTGGCGTGTTTCTTTGTCGGGCTAGTGGTTTCTTCGCCATGTTGTTGAGTCATTGAATAAAAATTGTAGTTTGTAGTCGCCATTTTGATTGTTTCCTATATTGTTAGTATGATTCACTTAGCTTTCATTTAAATCTTAAACATCAAAACAGTTACATTGCTAAAAAGGGTTCTTACGTATTAGCGCCATCCCAGTAAATCTGGCCGCGGTAGCCAAATGGTCAAGGTATAGGATCATGGCTGGCCTTGTCACGAGTTCGAGCCCAGTACCACTAAAGACCCTCCGTGTAGGGCAGTGATGCACGTTAAATCTGTCGAGAGCTGAAACGTCCTCCCGATGATGTGGTGTGGTAGTTAGGAGAGGGGGTGCTAGATCAGGTGTCGTCCACATCACTTGACCATAGTTCAAAATTACATGGTCCGTCGTCAAAAGCCATCGTGTAGCTAAATAGTGCGACCTTAATATTCACTCAGTAAATCTGGCTCCCCGTGAATCGTACCTTGATATCGAAACAACAAAGATTCTAACTCTTGAGCTTTACATGAAAAAAAATCAGTCAGATTTTGATGGAAAATGGCGCGAATCACGTGGCGCCAATTTGTGAGTGCGGTGACGCTAATACGTAGGCAATCTCAAAAATAATTATTATTAAAGCTCTATTTATTTCGCTTTAAAAAGAAAAATTTCATTTTCCTCATGCTTGCACCGAACATTATTGATTAGTTGCCTTCATCCTCCTTTGAATATGGTTTAAGACTATGATATCCATCACAAACTTCTTTTGTGTACCTTGCACTAAATTTCAACCCGTAATGAACCGATTTTAACAATTGGGACCACGATCGTACAATAATTAAAGTCACGAGCTTTCAAGCCGTCAATGCATAAGTCGCGATCATAAATTTGAATTTTGATATTATCAAAAGCCCTGACTAATGAGAGGACGCTTTACCTTAAACTTGCTTGGGCTCTCACTGGCGAGTTATAAAAGTAAAAAAATTAAAAGATAAGCTCCTATATCCCCATTACACATAACCATGTTTATAATTTGTGAAGACTACTTTATATAAGGTGACTGCGTATATAGAATATCAGCACACATCATGATAAATTACTCTTAAGTAATAAATTTGTATTTTTTCTCTTTCGAGCTTAAACGTGACTTTGGAATTGATTACACCAATTCAAAATTTTAAACTTTTAATGAGTTTTCTTATCAATAAAAAACCAGATTAAAATGATAACATTTTTACTACAAGTAATTTAAAACTTCTAGACTTAATCCTCATAAAGGAATCTTATTTTTATGAATGAAAAACACTGTGATCTCAAAACATTTTTCCTCCTGTTTTTTCAGAATTATAACGAGGGAAATAAAAAGTCAAATCACCAAGATTTATTTATGATTCACAAAAATTATGTTAAAATTGTTTTATAAAGGCACCACAAACTCAAAAAAATCAGTACCATCCACAAACCAAACCTAGCACTTTTAAAATTAGCAATTGAATCTAATTATATATCGTTTATATATAATATTTTGTGGAAAAATGTATTTATGTACTATGTTATATTTTTTATAGAATTACAGTCGGGCTTCTCTATATAACGAAGTCGCTTAATCCCCCCAAAAAGTTCGTTATATGGAAAATTCGTTATATAGAGGTTCATCTTTCAATTTTCTTTATAAACCACATAAAATAAATTTTAAATTCATAAACACTATATATTAAAAAAAGTAATTATTCATAACGTTTTGTAAATTAATATATATTTATTTTATATACCTCACCTATAAAAAAAAAGAAAGAAAAACAGCAAGAAAAATTTCTTGAAGCCCTTATCTGCTTCCTGAAGGTTTAATTTTTTTTCTTTGATACTCAACCACTTATGTTTTGACATTTTCGAGCTACAAGAAATGAAGCTATCAGTACGGCTAATCAATACTACAAATGAACGGAGACTAGTTCAAGGACACGATACTCTACTGAGGGTGAAAGTGGATATCGAAGATGTTTCCAGTGAACTGGACAATGGGGATTAAAGGTTGAACTTCTAGGATTAAACGCCGAGAATTTTATTGCTCTCAGCGAATTAGTCGTCTAATAAAACCAGCTCAATATTTATGACCACCAAAAATGTGTTAAAAGAGAGAACAACTCGAAATGTCCAAAAGTACTTCATAAATAGGGAGATAAAAAATTGAATGACAATAGAAAAAGTTCGTTATATAGAAAATGCACTTCGCTATAGGGAGGTTATTTTACGAAGAAAATCGTGAAATGTTCTTTGTTCCAGGAAAAAGTTCAATATATCAAAAAATTCGCAATATAAAGGTTCGTTATTTGGATGTTCGACAGTATTTAGTTTAATCGACTCAGAAACTGACTTCCTCTGCAATATTTTATTTGAAATGGAATATATGTATAATCATTAATAGCACGTACTAAACTGTCAGAAATCCAATTTAAAGTTACACTACAAATAGAAGTACTGGACAATATAGGTTAAAATTAAAGGGCTGCATAGCGATATAATAGCACTTAGCCTTAGGAAATAAGACAGTAGGGTTAAACATAGCTTTTATAAGTCCCAATCGTTTCCTATATTTACCTTTACCACTACTCTGAAAAGTAAATAAAGTAGAGTACGAATAAGTTTCTAAAAATACTTTAATTTTAATAACATAATACTAAATATCTAATAAGTAAAATGTGATTATATAGTTCCCCTAACCAATTGCCATGAAAAAACATTAATCCATTAATGTACCAAAGTGAGAAAAACTATTAAATATAGAAATTGTAGAAAAAATATCGAAATAAGTAAGAAAATATAGGAAAAGAAATATAGGAAACTCTCTTCTCTATTTGGAAAAAATTCTCATCAACTACACGTGAAGATTCATTAAAAGGTCTCAGGGGTGTAAACTTTCTCTAGAGGGCTGAAAATATAAACAATATTCAAATACTTATAACTCTTTGAAATTAAAATTAAATAAATCGAATCCTTTACACATTATTTATGAAGGAATGGGGCTTCAGAAAAGTATAAAATGTTTAAAATATAATGATAATTTTAAAAATTATAAGCATATGAAAATAAGAAACATTTCTATAAGAAATATTAAGTTTTACGTTGCGCATGATAATTTCTAAAATAGTAGCTTTAATTACTAGCAATAAAATAGTTTATAAAGTTAAACGTACCCTTATTACACTGTAGTAATTTTATATTAGTAGAATAATAAATTATATTTTTAAAAAAATAAAAAAGAATAAATTTTTAAAAATTTTTTAAAAAATTTCAATATTTTTCAAATATTTTGAAATACACAAAAGATATATTATTCTTAAATGATCTAGGGTTTAAAGAGTATGATACATTTTATGATTCTATAAAGTTTTATTCATCATAGGCTACTATTTTAAAAAAGTATCATGCGCAACGCAAAAATTATTTAATATTTATTACATATTTTCATATGCTTATAATTTTTAAAATTATGCTTATATTTCAAACATTTTGTACATTTTTGAAGCCATAATCTTTTGTAAACAATGTGTAAAAGATTCGAATTGTTTAATTTAAATTTAAAAGAATTATGCCTGTTTGAAAATTGTTTTCCTGAAAATTGAAACACACACATATATGTACGATGGTTCTTTAAGAAACGATAACAATTAAATACCCCTGATTTACGGTATACAGCTTTAATTTTAACTTAGCAAACAACAATTAGTAAACACCTCATCGAGTTAATGTGGGAATTCTTCGCGAAAGGAAATAACTTCAACAGAAAGAAACGTCTAACGTTTTTCCTTTAAGAAAGCATTCTTTCACTTTAAGTAAGATTAGTCATTAATAGTATACTAAAAAGTCATAAAAAATATGCCACTTTCGCACTTTTCTTTCCTTTTGTAACTATAGTAATCTAATAGACTGAGAAAAATGGAAGATAATGAATGAGTTACAAAGTGGCGTATGCTTATGAGTTTCACATATGTAACGCTACGTCTAATCTGAGCTAAAATTAAGAGGATTTTATGAAGGCCTAACTTTTATCTAAATTGTATAGAACCGTTATTATTTTGCGATTATCGAAACGCGCGTTCTTTTACTTCTAAAGGTAAATACTTTTCCTGAATGTAGCCCCAAAAGTTATTTATTCAACTTATTAACATAATCTGTATTCACACCACATCTCAGATTCTGATTTTCTCTTTGTACCTATAACGAATGAGGAAATACTTGTAAGTGGATGAAAAATTATAGTAAAATTAAACTCAAAGCATTTTATCAAGAGTTGTCAGGAATGAAAAAATTATCAAGATTTATTTCAATGTAAGAGAATCAAAAAATTTTTCAAGAATTTTTAAGAATCAAAAATATTTTTTTAGAATTATCAAGAATCACAAAAAAATTTTTTTTTCAAAAATTATCAAAAATCAAGATTTTTTTTTTAAATATTTATTATGAATCAAGATTTTTTTTTAGATTTGTTAAGAATCAAGAATTTTTTTCAAGGATTATAAAGAATCGAGAAAATTTCTTAGAAATATCACAAATCGAGAATTTTATCAAGATTATCAAGAATCAAGAATTTGCTTAGAATTATCAAGAATCAAATAAGAATTTTTTTCAAGAATTATCAAGAATTAAATAAGAATTTTTTTCAAGAATTATCAAAAATCAAATAAGAATTTTTTCAAGAATTATCAAGAATCACACAAATTTTTTCGAAGTGCTTATTTTATTCATAATTTGATAGTGGGGAAACCTATCTCTGACACATGAACACACGCATCAACAAAGCTTTCTAATCACCAAAAAGGCTTAAGAAAAATTTCTGTTGTTATCATCATCATCATCATAAATTAAAAAGCTGAAATTAATCAAATTAAATACGATTATATAAAATTTCAGTTGGAAAGATTTTGTAAAAAAAAACGTATAAGTTCATAAAATAAAATTCCATTTTTTGCAATATTATTCTTCTACAGACAAAAAGAGGAGTATAATTTTATTCAAATATAACTTAGAAGGGCAGAGTTTAGGTATTAGTTTCTATATTGTGTTGAGTTAAAAAAAAATTAAATGATATAATTACTGAACACAGTTTTTTTTTTATTCTTTAGAGAGTATATAATTTCGAAAACTTTATTATTCATCTTCGTATACGAGCTTGCTTTTTGCAAGCTGAAAATAAAAACTATGAACGGTTATATATATATATATATATATAGTAATATAAAATAACAGTGAAGAAGTACTAGAACCTACAGTGCTAAAGCAGGAAGAAATTGGAATTCACCAGACATAACAAATGAAGATATAAAAAAGTCTTTGGACTAAACTGGAGACCTATTATGATTTCTAAAGCTGTCGCTGAATTAGGCCATCGAATTAGGGTTAGCAATGCTTTACGGATCCTACCTTCCCCGTTCAGCAGAAACTTTCGACATAATAGGGGGGAAAAAACACCTAGTTGAAAAGTTAAGCCTAATACAACACGTGGAAGAAAAACCTGATAATATATTAAAATGAAACTAAGAAAAGAGAACAATAATGAATGTCACAAGGAGAGGAATAAAAAATAAATAAATAAATAAAATAAAAAAATAAATATATATATAATATATATATATATATATATATATAAAGATCCTGATTTAAAAACTTGAGCAAAGACTTGGTTCCTTTAAAAAATGAGTTAAATGCTTATAAGTTACAGTGAAACACTTTTAACGCTAAAGCACATAAGATGAAATATCGGTTAACGCGAAACAATACAACAGTTCCAAAAAATTAATATGTATTTTAATACGTAGTTTTTTCTCTTAACACGAAACGAAGATCGCTTCACACGAAAAAATTTCACTTCTGAGTATGAACATTTAATGAAATGTTTGAGGAAGTTCCTTTATTATTGGACTGGACTACTGCATCATTGGAAGAATTCGTTACAGTAAATGATGATAATGTGTGTTCAGTTTCAATTATGAACATTTTGGAGTTTGTTCAAAGTTCAAAAATTATCATTGAGACAGATCCCGACAACGAAAAAGAAATAAATAATGCAGCTCTTGTTCCCACGTCATCCGAAATGAGGAACATCATGAAAAGTATGCGCAGTTATTTAGACGCAAATTCCAATGGTGAAACGACATAGAACAATTTATTGACAGTTAGATACAAAAATATTCAATGCAAAGAAAAAAATATCAGTATATTTTCCAAAGACCTAATAACTGTTTTTTTACTAAAAAAACCTTGAGATTTATGTATTAAATTTTCTTAGGTTCTTGTGAATGTTTTTGTTTCATTGGATTTCTTTAAATACATGCTTATATACATATATATGTAAATAAAATGTACTCTAGTAAACTTTATTTTTTTGGATATATGTTGTTTTTTTTGCAATACCCTTTAACACGAAAAAATATTTCAGTCCCCTCAGTATCCTGTTAAACATTTTTTATTGTACGTTGCTCAATGTTGATTAATTTGAACGAAAAATGTTAAAAATCTAGCTCCAAACAATGTTATTTTATTTTTACTTTATTTAAAAAAATTATTTTATAATTGGTTTGTACTAATTTCCCTCACGCTGTACTTTTTTCAAGCAATTATCTTTTGTCACTTGCATATTAAAATATTTCATTTTTTTTTTGATAAAATATAATTTATTCTATTTCCTCATACTAATTCCGATGTAATATTATGACTTTTATTTATACTTAATTCACAACTTGTATCACCAAAATAATTATTAATAATCCAAGTCAATTTAAGAAAAATGCTAGCACGGACTGTTCCAAAAATTTTATTTTGTTAAATTACTTTGTTATGACTTCCCTTTTCTCTAAACCTGCCTTTGTATTCCTTATACCAATATTATTTATGTAGATTAAACAGTTCACTTATTATTTTTATTTTCATCTTACGAATCCGAAGTTAAAAGTGTTTTAAGGAAGGAAGTTATGATTCGTAAACTTAGCTACAAGTATAAAGGAATAATTTATTTTATTAAATAAATAATGTTTAAACATCGATCAATGCAAATTAGACGTGCTATACAACTAGAAATATTTTTTTAAAAATAAATAGCGTGTATAATATTCTTTATGATGTGTTGCCACAAAAAAATTAAACAGTTATTAATTTGATTTCCTTTAGAATATCAGGAAAAGACGTTATGCTTCCTCGTATTGATTTCTGTTCATCTGTTATAAATACTAAATATGCTTTTAGGCGTTTGATTTATGTTTCTAAGCATACAACTGAACAAATATAAATTTTTTTTAAAATTGTTATTCAATTCCTATTATTAGCTCACATTCTCTATATATTTAATTAATTATTTATTTATTTTGGTGGAATTTTCAATCGTTAATAAAATACATTTTGAATTCCTCGATTGAGCTGAAATTTTATATACGTGATTATTTTGGATGACTATACAACAATTATTATTAATAAAAATTAATTGATTAAAACTAAATATTCAAAGAATTACAAATACAGCTACGTTGGCATCATTTTTGGCGAGTTAGAGACCATTTTGGCGACTTGTGTCAAAACTTGAAAAATATTTTTTTTCGCACGTTTTAAAGCATTCAGTTGAACTGAAATTTTATAAACATGATTGTCTTATATGACAATACAATACTTTAATGATAATTAATAAAAATTAATTACCACTTAACGTTGTGATTCTGTCATATGTATATACATATTTATATTAATTATAACTATTTAATAAAAAAGTAACTAAAATAAAATTTGTCTTTATTGTCTGTACTTGTTTAAATAAGATATATTGAAATACTTTTTTCATATGCAAATTGTTAAAAAACTAGAATATATATCTAATCATATAATAAGGAGACATGCTTAAGATTTTCCACAACTGATGACAAATATAAAAGACTTGAAAGTAATTTAGGTACTTCGCTACTTTAATTACATTAAATTTACAACCATTCCTTTTTTTCTTTTTTAAATCCTTTTATGTGCATCAATTCTTTTTTTAAAGCCGTATAAATTATTTGACCATTTTTTTTTTAATTTAAGAATTTTTTTATTGTTAAGAGTTTATATAATCTTTTTAAAAATTCAGTAATAACTGCAAACATAATGAAATTTTATACGGTTTATGTGTTTGTATTTTGTACGAATTCTTATTTATACATGCTTTTGCTATATATTTTATTTCACACCTGATTTTGTTATAAATTCTATTTTTTACATGGTTAAATAATAGATTCACAATCTTAGGATATGTCTGCACTTAATACAAAATAACTTAACACAAAATGATATATATACAGTAATATTTATTATTTTAATAAAATCTCCAAGTAAAGTTAAACGCGCGTATATTATTCAAAGTGATTTGGTTCTGTAACCATTTCTTATTTTTCAGTTTCGTACTCATTTTGCAACATTCCTTATTTTTCAGTTGTACTCAAACTCTTAAACAATGTACTCGAAGATCAATTTAAGAGAATCTAATTCATTTACTGACAGAGAATTTGAATACAGATATTAAATACTTTGATACAGTTTTAACACTTTCAAAATGATTTTTTGTGAGCATTGTAAATAACAAAAATCCTTTACTTTGTCAATACTTGTATTGAATGTAATTAAAGTTTGCTTTTAAATTAATACTTTATGCCTATTTTTTAAAAAATTACCATTTATAAAATGAAAACTCAAAGCACACATTATTGTATGCATTCTTATAAGAACAACAACTATATAATTGACTATATAAAGGGTATTATCAATTTGCAACACTTTTAATTCAAAATATTTTTTGTACCATATACAAAATTAATATATTTTCAAAGATATTCTTGTTTAAAACATTTATACGCTAATAGTTTTGCATAATTTTACAATAATTCATTATACATAATTAGTTTTGCTCATTTAGTGTTTGAGGAGTAAAATATATTAGTGATTATTTATATATATGAAAACTTTATTAAAAATGAGATGAATAGTTTTTTTTTATCTAAAAAAATAAGAAATTTTTTTTTTAAATCACTATTTTGGAAAAAAATACAGCATTTTTTTCAAACGAATTCTGTTAGAATAGATATCACGTGATAATTATATTGTACAAAAGTACGATTTCTTTGCAATGGATTTTAGTTAGAAACTTTTATACATTCGAATTATTTGTGCACAGAATTACAGTTAATCAAATTCCTAATAATATTTCTTTTTCCGAAATTTCTTGCTTATGTTCACTTTACTTATTTTTATAAATTTGTGTTTAAGTTGTACAGAATTAAAAATACGAAATATGTTCTATAAAAAAATTTATTAAAGCGGTAAAAAATTATCAGAGTGTTAAAATATGCTATTGGATCTATTTATTAATAAATCAGATATATGAGATAATAATAATAAAATACAGTCGGATCCCGATCGACCGAACCTCTGTTTAACGAATTTCGAATTATAACGAATTTTTCTCTTTTACCAATTAAAATGAAGGGAAAACCCCCTATTTAACGAATAATAAACCCCGAATGAATGAATTATTTCAACAGCTGGAAATTTTTCGTATTAGTTTGTAATAGAAAAGATTGGATTTTTTTTTCCCAATGACAAATCCTTTTTTTTTCCGGGGCAGAAAAAAAACTTTTTTGTAAGCACCAAATTACAACGAGAAAGGGTGAAGACCCATTATTAGACTTAACAGACCCACAAATGAGTCATGAGTGTAACCTATCATGTGGAGTTTGAATGGAACAGGAAATTCCGTGTCTATCTCACTCCATTCCATAACTCAGAGGATATCGTAAGATTTTAACGATTATGTTACTTTTGATGATGGACTGCCTACCTGAAATTGAAGAAATTGTAAATTTGTCGGGGTCAGTGTATAGTGATTCTGATGCAGTAATTGATGATGAAACTCCTATCAAAACTGTAACATTTTCTAATGCTTTACATTGTTTGGAAACTGTGAAAACATACCTTATGCAACAGGATGCAAACGGCTCAAGATTTTCATTTCTACATCAAGTCGAAAAAGAACTATTTTAAGGCAAGAATAAAAAAGATTGCCAAACATCTATTAGTCAGTATTTTAAAATTTCCAGTTAATAATTTGCTACAAGTACTTTTGTTTGCTAAATAAAATGTGTATAATTTAAAACTATGGATACTTTTTATGTAGCTGCTTGTATTATAGAATTTTCAAAAGGTACCGTAAAATCCGGCGTATAACACGCACTTTTAACATCAAAAATACGATCTTAATTTACGGGTGCGCGTTATACGCCGGGTATAAAAATGATAGCCTTAAAAATAAAAAAATAGATAAGCATAAAAAAAATTAAGACTCCTATATATATCGAAATACTGTTTATTTATAAGAAATGGCATACGTTATGAATTTAAAGAGTTATAATTCTAGAAGTATATATATATATGCTGATTTTTCAAAAGCCTGGTACAATACCTGGAATAAATGGCTTCAAAACATAAGAGAAAGGCAAAATTACATTTCAGGTTTCTTCGTAAAAAAGGGCGTGCGCGTTATACGACGAATATACCTAAAATTTCAAAAATGCAGCTTGAAAGTATAGGTGCGCGTTATACGACGATGCGCGTTATATGCCGAATTTTACGGTAAGTGCAAACAGTTTGTATTTAGTTTGGACCCCAATATAACACATTACCCCGAATTAACGAACAAAGTATTCGATCCCGATGAATTTGTTAAATCAGGGTCCGACTGTATTGGTAAAACTGATTCCCAAAGTGGTTCTGTATCAACCCACAGGGATGTATGATGATCTGCAAGGGGTACACATCAGCAGAAAATTAATTTGGGGGCTTATGAGGTATAAATGAGGGGTCTACGATAGGGGTCTCATTAAACCAGATCATGATTTTAATTTTAAAATAAAGTTTAATTAAATGGAAACTCTAGATTTTCTTATTAATCAGATATATATATTTACTAAATTTAATGAGGTTAATTTGCAGTTCCAAGGCAACAGTATACGTTTTATGAATACGAGGAACGTTATTTCACTGTTTTTTGTAGGAATTAAGCTAAAGTAGTATGATAATGTACGTTGAGAATTTTCCCAGTTTCTCAATTCGTCACAAACAATCTGCCAGGAAATTGATGTTTTAACCTACGATCAACATTTAAATGCCCTTTATTCAGATTTTGAAACTAGGTTTGAGTATGTTTTGACTATAGTGATACCCAGTAGCGCACAACAGGAATTTTTCAAGGGGTGGGGGGTCCGGGGTCGAAAGTTCACCATTCTTGTATCAGGCTCCTTTTGATTTTGTCGATTTTCGGGAACAAAACACAATAAAAAACTAATTATTGAATAAATAATTAGCATTAATTAATAAAATTAATCATTAATAGCAAATACTAATTAAATTTTACGTACTATATACTTAGAATTATAATCAAACGGAAAAAAATCAAGGGCTTTGGGGGTGTTCCGGACTCCCATGATTCCCCCTTGTGTGCGCCACTGGTGATACCTCAATAGTCAATGAATTCATATGATCACATAGAAAAAAGAATGTCAGATTACAAGAGGAGCTGATTAACAGACGAACGAACGCATTAACGAAGATCTCGAAGTTTAGAAACTGATGTAAACATTTTTAGCTAAAAAAATATATATATTCCTGTTATTTATCCCGAAATATGGAATATATGGAGAAAGTTTTTAATTGCTTTTCCTAGTGAGAAGGAGTTTCAGAGCAACTTTTACCCGGTGAGATTTAGGGTTAAAACTGGAAATTTTCAAAAGGAACAAATTTTCAAAATTTTACATTAATCTTGTGATGCAAAATTTTGAAAATTTGTTATTGAGACTCCAGATTCATCTTTCCCATTTAAAGCATTTATTTGTTGCTCCGTTATTTTATATATTAATTAAATTTTAATTTAATTAATTAGTATCTGCTTCACTGGCGTAACTAGTCTTGAGTGAGCCCTGTATCAAAATTCCTTGGGGGCCCTTTTCCAATAATAAAACATTTGAAAGTGTCACAGTTTTACAATTGAGGCCCCCGTAGCTCGGGGGCCTCATATCAATGATACGTTGATACGGCGGCAACTACGTCTCTGATCTTCTTCTTAAGTTTTAAACACTATACTTCACTTCAGTTAGAAATTTAAATCTCTTAAGGTATCCGACTACGTTCGGAAAAATGATTTTAAAAAAGCACATAAATGGATAATTTTCATAATATTTAGTATCACTTAGATTAGAATACACGTATAAAATTGTTTTAAGGACATTATGACAAAAAAAATTATTTGAATACAATATTTTGGCAAAAAATTAACTTAGAATAACCTTTTTTCCAAATGTTCTCCTTTTGTAAAAAAATGCTTCTATTTTATTAATATTTTGCCTGTATATAGCTCAGACCTCTGTACAGAGGCTCAACTATGATTTTTGAAAAATTCACATTATTTACAGAGTTACAACCATTTGAAATAATTATCGGCGCATTTTCTTAAAATTGCTCCCTTCTGTTTTCGTAAAACATGGATAAACCGACTTCCAAGTTATGCGTTTCAAAAATTCTAGTTGAGCCTCTGTAGAGAGGTCTGAGCTATATACAGGCAAAATATTAATACAATAGAAGTATTTTTTTACAAAAGGAGAACATTTGGAAAAAAGGTTATTCTAAGTTAATTTTTTGCCAAAATATTGTATTTAAATAAATTTTTTTGTCCTAATGTCCTTAAAACAATTTTATACATGTATTCTAATCTAAGTGACCCTAAATACCATGAAAATTATACATTTATGCGCTTTTTTAAAATCAGGGTTCCGAACGTAGTCGGATACCTTAAAGTAGCTGTATACCAGCTGTCAAAAAGACATTTAAAGTTGAGAAATTCGCAAAAAAATTCAATATTAAGTATGAAGGAATCTACCCCAAACCGAAAAACATGTCAAGAGGTCTATAAGACAAAAAATTTATTGACTTCTGATGTAAAAGAACACAATATATAATGTGCCCTATATCTTAAATGCTAAGCAAAGACAGCTTTTACAACCTTTTAATCCTTCGTTACATTTTACCCTCTTTCAAATTACCCATTCAACATTATCTTTTAATTTTACTTCCAGAAAAAAAAAACAAATATAAGTTAAGTATGTTTCATTAAAGCAGCAGAATTGATTACTGCCCAGACGTCTTCCTATCAGTAAGTCCTATCTTCGAGTATAAAAATCCTAAGTCGGACAAATCTGGGTTAAAACACACAATGCTTCGAAATTGTATCGTTCCAGCCTCAAACGAGCTGGTGAGTGGCTGTAAAAAGTGATGAGACAAAAGACTCACAGATAGAGATCTTCTGCCGATCTCCGAAGAATAGAAAGTGTTCTCTGTTCCAGAGGATTTTTTCGTTCTCGGGTATTCGTCGTAAAAGAGTGGGGTTCGGTTGTTCGTCCTTTCATGCTCTGTTAAAACAGAACGTTCATTGTTTTTCCTCTGACTTCCGATATTCTGAACGTAAAACCCATCGGTAAGAAAAATGGGGATCGTTTAATGCACGTTTCGAATGGAATTCGGTTGTGGTGAAAAAAAAAACCGGTTGTCATTGTTTTTGAGAAAGTGTGGAGTTGTGAAAGTGGATAGCACATGCGGGTTTTTTTTATCTCGATGATTACTGTAGAAATTTATGAAAGAAGTTTGGAGAGCGAGATTTGAGATAAGATTTCACAAGAGTGAAAAAAAGTTTAGATCTATTTCTCGTTTTCTTCCTTTTTCCACTATTATTTGCAGAAATAGTAACTTAAAACCATAATTATTAGTTTTACAATAAACATGAGATAGTGAACACAACTCAACGAATAAGGAGTAGGGGGGGGGCTCAGAAAATATTTATTTACGAATATCTTTTGTGCATTAAATAAATAAATTTTCTGTAAAATCATTTATATAAACTGAGTTTGTATTTTCTATGTTAAGGAAAATGTTTAAATTTATTTAATTTTCATTCTAATATTTTGATTTGTCTAAGGATTGTAAACTTCACGCGAAAGGAAAGATTATAATTCCAGTAGTTACATATGTATGTATCTATGCATATAGGAAAAGGACAAAACAAAAATTCAATCACTCATCATATCTGGAATTATTAAACACAATGACTTTAAATTTGGCAGGCATATTTCTTTTGTTGAATAGAGATCCGTTAAGGACGGGTTTTGGAAAAATCGATTCCCAGGAGGAGGCTGTGAGGGTGTTTTGGAAAAAAATCCAGTTTTTAAACTATTAGACCTACAGACTTTATAATCTGTTACAGATGTTTATTTTATTGAATGGAGATCCATTGAGTGGAGATCGGGTTTTGCGAAAATAGGCTTTCAAGGGGAAGGCTGATCCAAGGGATTATCTGAAGATGTCTTGAGACATCAATGAATGTTAGCAAGGAAATAAGAGATGGTTCTGAAGCAATCTAGAGTGTAATATCAGTGGCGTAATGTACACCCCCCACGGGGGGGGATGCAAAATCCTAAGGGGTCCAAACCTGAGGCACAAAACAGGACTTTGCAGGGAGGGGGGCACTAATAATCTCCGTTACTCCCCTGTGTAAGGTTATGCGATAGGATCTTTGGAAGATATTAAAGTCTAGTTAAAGGAGCTTCAGTTAAAAATAATAAGATAAAAGTAACGTTATAACATATATTTTTTTCAGAATTCCGTTAAGATAACCGCTCCATGAGTTAAAATTTTTTTGATATTTTATCCTCGTCGAATAAAGTGTATATTTAATTTCCATGTTTATTGATTCTGATCCCAGAATGTCTCAAGAGTAATCTTCCACTAGAAATGCTCATATATATGAAGTACATGTGGTCTCTGAAATGTTTAATTTGGATGATGATGATGATGAATTTGGTGTTTTATGGCGCAAGAGCCAGTTTTGGCTATACATACTGCGCCAAACATTCATAGGTCTGTGGTCTGGACGGGAAAAGAAGAAAAGGAGAAATTGGATGACAAGATGGAGGGTAGAAAATAGAGAAGGATCACTGTGGTACCCCGGGGTCGTGACACCCGTGTTTACCAAAGATAGTAAACCCCTTGGGAAAAGGAAAAGATCAGTAGAGTACCTCAGGATTGTGACATCCGTACCCACCTAAAGAAGGTGAGCCTCCTCAGGGATGTTTAATTAGGAAAAGCTACACTCTCAATAATATATTTTAATCAGTAAAAACATATCTCAAAATCTCCTTTATTTTATTTCTGAACATTAACAGACTTCAAACTGTATATTCGGATCACAATCTATTCTAAAAACTATTTTAACAAGTTGTCATAATCTTAGCACAAGATATCGTTTTATGATTTGAATATCAATATCGCTACAATTCGAAATTTTACGAGTAATTTCAAAATGTAATAATAAAAATAAAGAGAAATAATAATATTTAATAATATTTATGTTGTTAAATATAGTCAAAAATAATTTTTATAGTTCAGTTGCAAATTTTATTACTGAGCCACTACTTACAGAAGAGTTGTGAAATGTTTTTTGAATAAAAAGAACTGTTAGTTCTTTATCGTTTCAGAATATTACAATTGCATAAAGACTAATAGAACACTTTTTATTTCCAAACTGCCGCTACATTAAAAACGTTGCAAGTTATCTAATGTCAGTATTCTGAATGTTACGAATCTGGCACAGAAAACAAAGTTAAAAAGGAATTTTTTCCAAACTTACAAATATTATTTTAAATATTAACAATTTTAATCTTAAAAGTTAGCAATTATAATTTAAAAAGTAAACAGCAAAATAATATTTACAATTATAAAAAAATATTCAAATAATAAATACAGTTAGTTAACATAAAATGTGTAAAATAGTAAATTACTAATTCATTTATATAAAATTCATCTTGAAATTTAATAATAATTGTTTTTTAATGTATAATATGCTCTGTACCTTTTTTATTTCTTTTATCCCAGTTTTTGTTTAGTTATTAAGCTGATTTTTTTAAAATCTGATTTATCTAGTGCAGAAAATTAGTTGGCAAAGAAGTGAACAATTATTGTCCCAACAGAAAATTTTTTATTACTATTTATTAGAGTTTTAATTAATATTTGGTAGTTCAGAAGCTGATGGAATAAACAGTATCGTATTCTACCAGCTAAGCTCGAGTTATTTCTTTTTACATTAAATATCGCATAAACATACTGTTTGACTTATCTTACAAGCAATTCTTCTATTTTTCGCATAATATTTCATCACAACTTTCAACGTCAGAGGTTTTCTCTTTCCCAGAATAACTCGACAAATAATGTGTGGTATTTTTAACCTCGGAGCAAGCAAGGTAAACGTTATCAATAAAGGTTATGATCTTCATTAAACTCCCAGGGTCGATAATCTCGCAACAAAAGCGGTCGCAGCACAAGTCTCAGCGTGGTGTCACTTAAACTTCCTTTATTTTTTAGGCGAACGAAAAGCTCTCACGTGTTTATGCCCATATAAAGCTTGCTCTTTACTTTTTACGATGATTTTCTCCGCTCATCGCAGCTTATTATAAAAACAATAACTGAACAAAAGTGTCAATGTCCTATGTATATATAAGCAAACCTTCTCGCTTTAAAAAAATATTATTGATTGTTAGCCGTAATGATTCATTTCATTAAACAAATAGCTACGTCATAGATAAACATTCGGGCTTTCACTTTCGAACGTTGCATGCAATTCCATTCAATTTGAAATATCCAATTGGTTCTCTAGAATTCTATAAACTTCCTGAATCGTTTAGTGTTCTTTTGAACGTAATTCGATTTCAATTATTATCAGCCATCGGAAGTGGAAATTTAACTAAGAATCACTAAGTGGCGAACAGTTGGTGATTTTTGTATCGTTCTACGGAGCATAAAATTCGATTGAGTTGTTTGATGCAGCAGGCGCGCATGTGCAGTCAGTGAAGCGCATGAAGTGAACGCATCGTTAGCCATTTTGTTAATTATTGATTCTCATCGTCTGTCAAGAATTTTAATCTCACGTTTATACACAACGATGAGTTTTGAAGAAGATATTGGGAAAAATTTCCCGCTAAACTCTTCTCGAATTGCTTATTGTAATTTTGTGGTATAGAAATGATATTAGTTCTTTTTCAATTTTTACTGTTAGTTCACTCTCTCCCTATATATATATATGGAGTGGTGTTTTTTTGTTTTTTTTATTTCCCTATTATGTCGAAAATTTCTGCTGTACGGGGAAGGTTGGATCCATAAAGCATTGCTAACCTAATTCGCTGGCCTAATTCAGCGACAGCTTTAGAAATCATAATAGGTCTCCAGTTTAGTCCAAAGACTTTTTTGTATCTACATTTGTTGTGTCTGGTGAATTCCAATTTCTTCCTACTTTAGCACTGTAGGTTCTAGTACTTCTTCACTTTTATTTTATTTTACTATATATATCTTGTTCAAATTTTCAATCGTTAATAAAGTACTTTCTATTCATCCATTCAAGTTCAAGTACATTTTTTAAACTTGTAGTGGAGGACATTTTATGTTCATACATTTTTCAAATATTAATTCATTAATTAAATTAAAAAATGAATAAATATTAACAAAAATAATAGTTCAACAGTATATATAGAAAGGAAAACCCCGTTCGTTGTGTCCCTGAGGCGCAATGGGTAGCGAGTTGGACTTTTAATCCAAAGGTCGTGCGTTCGAATCCCACCTGATATAGCCTAATTTCTGAGAATATTGTTTCATTTTTACTATACTATTTTATTAGAATAATTAAATTTAATTAATGAATGAATAGTAACAACAAACAAAATATAGTCCAACACCCTACATAGAAAAGAAAATGGAAAATTGCAAGGATAGTCGCTTTCTATTTTTTCACTTAATAGTGTGATTCTGTCGTAAACGTATTTATACTAATTGTAACTATTTAATAAAAAGTAACTATAAAATAAAATTTTTCTTTGCTGACCTAAGTAAGAATTGACTTAATAATTTTATTTATATTGCTTGTTATATATTTATAACAATTTATCTGAAGAGACAATTAAAAAAAAATTTGTATAATTTTTTGAAAAAAAGATTCTTTTGGAATAAAGCTTACTAAAACTTATTAAATTTGAAGTTAAATGTTTGAAAACTGTTCAGTGTTATAACAGATCTCAATTTTTTTCTAGTTTTTTTTGCTGAAATTTTTGTTTAAACACAATTTTGTACAATATTTTAATAATTGAAATTAGATATGCTCGTATTTGGCTGTTTTTTTCACTCATATGCCTTTTTTTTTAAAAAATAAAATCACAAGAAATGAGTTCTTATTGATAAAATGTTCCAATTTCTTGCGATGTAAGAAGTCATTGAAATGTAAAAGTTAAAAGTTATGCAACTTTGATTCGAACTCTTTTGAAGTCATTTATCCACTAATACTACAAACACCAAAAATTACAAATTTTGTGCAATGGTCCGACTTTATGCAAATGAATTGCAATTTTGGTCCAAATTTATTGCAATATAATAAACGGCATTGAATTTGATTAAATAAATATTTTCCAGATCTTATAATTTTATAACAAAAAGCAATTTTCCAAAGTTAAGATATTTCAAAATATTTAGTAGTATTATATTTTTAATTTATGATTATAGAGAGAAGTTATTCTTTTGTTTAACTGAGACAATTTTAATCCGCTAATTGACTAAATTTATGTGGCGTCATAGTCACACGATAGCTGCAATTACGTTTTTCCAGCCAATCAGTTCACGCTCTGTGCTGTTGCCAACTTTTGCTTTTTGCAGAAATTTTCTTTTAAAAAATGTGTATTTATCAAGAATAATAACGCACATAGCTAGCAAAATGCGCTTGATTTAAAAGTACACGTATAATGTATTAATTTTTTTTCGTTTTGAAAACTTTTTAAGTAATAAAGAAATTTGGAAGTTTTCATCCAGATATATCCAATATGCAATTTTATCTAAAATTTACAAACAGAGCAGTAAGTACAAATGCAATAGAACTTTGAACTCAATGGAGACCCCGTGATTGCATTTATAATGTGACTATCATGAATTTCGCTCATGGGTTCCGATGTACAACTGTTTTAACTTAAGAATTTTGTTTGATAAGTATCTTAGTTCAGAGGAAATGTGTATTTAACATTATTTTGCTTATCTAAACTTATTATCTGAGAAATATACCAAAAAGTAGGCAGTAACGTGTGTAAACACTGTGCACTCTTTACTTTATAACTCGTTCTTTACTTAAATTATTCTGAATAACATTAAAAAAATGTTCGAATCTATTACAATCAAATATGATCTCACAGAAATTTCAACATAAGATATTTTACAAATCTGTAATCAAAACGAATAATTATTTATTGCAAAGCGTAATCAAAAATATCGTTTGGTTACATCTCCGATTAATCGATGATAATATCATCAACATATCACGATCGCGCAATATTGCAGTCTAAATCTCTTTTTTTATATTAAAATATTAATGGAATATATATATTTTTATTATTTTTTACATTTTAGCTTACAGTTGCTCAAGAAAAATGGCTGTAGGTGCAAATTATTGAAAAATAGACGAGAAAGAAAATAATCTAGAGGCCATGACACTGAAAGTTTAACATTATAATCCTGAAAAATGATGATGGGTTAGCCTGTTGAGAACGAATTATTCATAAGATTGAATTCAAGCTCGAAAGGTAATAAGCAAAGTTCAGAGAAAACATTAATTTCCCAAGAAACTCGTAAGTTTAGATGTCGAGGTCACCCATGTGAATTATTAGATAAGTTTTCATCTTATTTACCGAAGATTTAATTTTAATGCTTTATTATTTATTATTTTGAATGACTGTTTTTAATCACTTTGAGTCGCGATGTTTTTCGAAAGACGTAGAAAATTGTAGTAGATATACCTATTTATTCGGTTGTATTAATTTTGTATTTTATTTTAATGATTTAAAGCGGATGTCAAGAAATGTTTAACATGTTTATAAATAAAAAATAAGTAAAGGAATAAATAGAATGAAAAAAATATGGTCATTAAAAAAAGGTGTACATAGTTTTAAGCAAAGGAAAGTTTATTTTGTTAAAATTATTCGAACTTTTGTGAGAAAGTAAGCTTCATGAATTTCTGAAAAATTCGAGATTAAAATATTTTTGATTATATATGGGTATAGTTAAATAATGTTGTGGCATGTATAAATTAAAGTGTACATAATTCAATATAAATTTCTTAACTGGCTAAATGTTAAAATTATTCCTTTTTAACACGCTTTTATTAGCGCCTTATTTAGTATGTAACGGAATCTTTGAACTCGATTTTTGCCCATTTTAAAAGGTCAGATTAATTCGAGATTTTGCGCACTTGTCAAGGACTGATGACAATACAAAAATTTATTAATTTTGTTCCATTGTCCTGATCGGGATCATCAGGATTAACTATTTCCCATTTCCAGATTTGGGGACTAAAAGATTAAGTTACAACCCTAAAGCGAAAACGCTCATGGTTAATACAAATACAACAAACAAAAAAGATTAATTCAGCAATAAAAAAAATTATACTTTAAAAAACTAAAAAAAACTAAAAAAACTCGCTTTTATTTTAGATCGAACTAAAAAATAAAAAATAAATTATAGTTTAAAATAACTAAAAAACACGCTTTAATAGTTAATCGAAACAAAAAGCAAAAAATAATTCTTAATATAAGAATAAAATGATTAACGAAAAAATTAATGTCATTGTGGTAAAAGCGTGGGGTGCTCGATATCAATTTTGTTATAATGAAAGAATGTAGTACAAAGCACCCCACACACGCTTTTACCACAACAACATTAATTTTCTCGTTAATCATTTTATTCTTATATTAAGAAACATTTTTTGCTTTTAATTTCGATTAACTATAAAAGCGTGTTTTTTTTTTTTTTTTAGTTTTTTAAAACTATAATTTATTTGTATTTAATTAACGCTTTATGTTTATAATATTTCAGGATTGACCTCTCAGATGGAATAGTGATTAGTGACGGTAACTGTTGGGCCGAAGGGTTCGAATTCAAATACTGGAGATGGTATGGATGTTTATAAATGTACAGTGACTGTGCATCGTGGGGGACGAAAGTCCTCTCGAGGAGTTGAGGGTGAGAGAAGAGAGATGGGAGACCCCTGGGCTACCCTCTTGGTGTATTCTCCCTCTAAATTTGAGTGGTACGTAGCCAATCACCTGCATGGTGCCCAAACCACAGCCATTTATGTCTGTCGCCCCCCCCCCCCCACCTTGCCACGATAAATTTCGTGGACCGCGATCTGCAGTTACTGGCGATCGGGTGTGATAAGAAACAACAAAATGTTTGTAATATGTGTGTGCGTGAGAGATTGTGCGTGTGCACCCGTGCATGCGTGAATGCGTTAGAATTTTGCATGAAAGTATTTTTTTTTTATTTTTCAAATCAAGGAGGTTGTTATAATGAAGGCACAAATATTTGAATTACGATACATAAGAATTTATTTCCTAAGTTATAGGAAATAAATGCTTATGTATACATTTGTTTCCTATAGTTTTATATATAATTTATAAAGTAATCCGAGAATTTAAAATATTGTTTCTCACATTCTACACATATACCGAAAGACAAAAAATTTCATTAATAACAGTTGAAGATATTTTTTCAGTAATGAGAGTTAAAATGGAAATATTTAAAAATTCAATCTTAAGCTTGATTTCTACACATATAAGAAATGTGTTTTGAGGTTGTTTTTTTTTAAATGGCTAACATGTATGGCTTGTTAAGCAACTTCATGCAGCTTCATAACACATTACTTAGTTGGTTTTATTTTTTCTTAATCTAAAAAAAACAACTTATCATTTGTATACATTTTGTACTGTAAGGGGACAGTGTCTTCCCCCCTTCTTGTTACAAATGCCCATGGTTCAGAAATTTTCACCTCGGACATTTAAAGTACCGTTAAATCCGGCGTATAACGCGCACCAATACTTTCAAGTTGCATTTTTTAATTTTTAGGTATATTCGCCGTATAACGCGCACCCTCTTTTTTTACAAAGGAATCAAAAGTGTGCGTGTACAATGCTCGTTTGTTTTTAAGTCATTTATTCGAGTTATTATCCCCGGATTTTGAAAAAAAATAGTATACTAATAGAATCAGTACCCTTTCACTTCATTAGTTATGTCATTTCTTTCAAATATATACACTCACTTCCAAAAGTTAAGCACGAAGATGTAAAATGCAAAAAAATCAACAAATACTGCTTTGATTGACACAAAATTTGGCAGTAAAGTAGCATATATATTTATACATAAAATAAAATCAATAATTATTTACAGAAATTAAAACAATATTAAATTTTTGTAAGTTATCAGATAATGTCATACTGGAGACTTAAACAGAATTATGTATAAAGTGAAAATAAACAGCATAAAATGAAAAAAAAGGGCATTAATAGGGTATATGATCCTCCCTCATCTGTATATAAAGTTTACAATTTCTAACCATGCTTTCAATTAAGTGGTCAACCACAGCAGAATTAAGCAATCGCCATTTTTCTTGTAGAGCAGTTTCCAGCTGAATAAGAGTGGCTGGGGGTGGGAAACGTGAAGATACAGCACGGCCGAGAGCATCCCAAAGATTTTCAATGGGATTAAGGTCGGGCGAATATGCTGGCCACGCCATACGCATAATCCCTTCACTCTCCAGGTAGTCATCGACGATGTCAGCTCTATAGGGACGTGCGTTATCGTCCATTAAAACAAAAGTAGGACCAACTGCTGCAGCGTACAATCTCACAATGGGTTCTAGGACTCCATCTCGATACTGGACAGCGGTCACAGAACCCCGTTTAAAGATGTGCCCATGTATCCTAAAGAAATCCCTGTCCACACCATAGTGCTTCCGCCTCGGAATGCGTGATGTTCGGTGATGTTTTGGGGCTGATTGCGTGTTCCTTGTTTAAGCCATATCCTTATACGCTTGTCATCTGGCTCCAGAGCAAATCTTG
>BMAV01002490.1:102977-122050 GCA_019973955.1 Trichonephila inaurata madagascariensis | reverse complement strand
TTCCCCATCTAAATCAAATTCATGAACATAAAATTATCGAACAGACAAAAAAAAAAAAAAAAAAAAAAAAAATGTGCAGGGATGCTTCCCGAGAAAATGTTTGGCTAATGGGGTAAAATAGGGACATATTCAAACTCAAGGGGTCATTTTACATAAGAATTTGCCCAAATGGTGTTTGTGCCAATTTTCAAGCAGATCAGTCTTATTAAATCATTCATATCCATTGCTTTAAGTGTTAATATTTCTGCTAATTACATATTATTCAATCGCGCGAAACAATTTTTCATCGTCTATTTAATTATCAAGTACTTCTCATTCAAAGTAATTTCCACAGTTATCTAAGCATCCACTTTAACATCAACAAAAAAACAGAATCGGAAAATAGTAAAAATACTTGTTGAAATATCGCTGTGTATCTATCGATTGGAATAAATTTTTGAAACAGCAATAGAAAAAGAAGTAAGAGAATATAATGAACTTGTTCCCCTGTCGCAGTTCGGAAAGTTAAAAGTTTTTTATGAACTAGAACAGTGATGGCGAATCTATGACCCGTGGGTCAGAAACTGACCCACGTTTGTTAGGTAACCATTTGTTTGTTTACGCGGTTTTATTTAGATTTTCTAATTTGTGTGTGGTTTATTTATATTCTATTAATATATTTTCAAGCGTTGCAATGACACAAAAGTAATTTAAATGCTGTTTATAACCTTCAGTTTGATCATTAGTGTTCCAAAGTTACACAAATGACAATAAATGTATATGAAAGTATGTTGCATTTGAAATAAAGCAAAAGTGTTTACAAAATATCAAATAAAGTGTATAACTTTACTCATTTTAATTGTTGAAAAAAAAAATCGACAAACCAAACCAAATAACCACATTTCAAGCACTTTCTTCGGATAAAATGCACTTTTATAAGGTTTTGTTCAGTTATGTTTGCAGAAAGAGACTACCATAGCGCCCTTTTTAAACCGTTAAGTCAACTGAATTTTAAGATGTTTAGTTTTAAAAATATTCAGTAAAAAATTTTTAAGCTTAACTGTGGTGCAAATGGGCATTAGTGACCCACGCACTAGTACTAAAAAAATATGAATGCAATTTGACCTCGTCTCAAAAAGGTTCGCCATCCCTGAACTAGAAGGACACAAGAAAAAACGCACTCGAGAAATATATAATGCATGGAAGAACTTTCTCACAAACAAAATAACACGTTACGAAGCAGGTTAATAAATGAGCCTACATGAAACTGGCAAAGAAAAAAAAGAAGAGAGAGATTATCCTTCGATGAATAGAACACCGCAACAGGGAAAAAAACAGTTGATAAAAGAAAAACGAGAACTTACAGGAAGAAAAAAAAAGAAATGGCGCAAAAATCGAAACCCATCGAAGAAGAGGACTGCAATTAATTCTACCATCGATGAGGAAGTAAAAGTGAAGAGCCTAATTCCCAATCGCAGCTGACAGACTCATTAAAGGTAGGTCACTAAACCGAAGCCTGGACGGTCCGTGGGGCAAAATCAATTCCCCCAGAGGCCTTTGCAGGAAAACCTTTTGACACCTTTTATGTAACTATGGGCGCTATTTTCATACTTCATTGCCTTCCTTCGTCAACAATGTTATCTTGATGGAAAAGGAGAAGTTGTCTTTAATAAATCATTGCAGGGCTTCACCCTCTTGCGTGACCACAAGGAAAACTTCTTGAGGAACTGAAGACAGACATTTTGAAAGGATGTATTGTTTATCCATTTTGGAATTTTTATCTGCCATGCTGGCTGAATTTAGACACCAGAGCACTATCTAAGGCAACGAAAATATGTTGAATTTTCAATGAGGTGGCTAGAATGTATTCATCTAAAGGCATTCATATTTAACACAATTTCTTGGTCATTGCCATAGTAACTAGTTACCAAAATACAGTTCAGTGTGTGCTATGAAGGTAATGGAATCTGGCATTGATATTAATATCATTTCGAATATCATACTTGCATACGAGAGCTACTTACTTTAGTTGGCAGTGATGGAATAGTAAATTAGTTCTATAAAAAAATCAAGGATGTTCTGCTAATCTATGCAGGGTGATATTTGTTTTGTTCCTTTCATTGTGTAATAATATCTCAAATCACGATATAAGACATATGCAGTAGAAAAACATCTTCCAAATATAATTTTGTTGTGGATAGTACTTGCCATCTCAGGCTGTTTTCCTTTCAATCCTAAATTAAGGTTTGCTATATTTCGAAGTATGATATTATTAACTTTGAGTCAGATGTTTCGTTGCATATATTAATAAATTCTGTGTTTTATAAATAATAATGTGATGAACGATTTACTTTTCCAAAAAGAAAGAGAATTAGTTGGATGAAACTTAAATAAGGAACTTTCAAGAATAAACAAGCGTAATTCTATGAAAAAAAAATATCTGCTATTAATGTAACATTATGTGTTTATGTATTTTTATGAACTATTAAACGCACAAACAGTTTTAAAATAAAACATGTGAATACCAGAAATTACAATTTCTCAGCTGATTTATTATATTTTTCAATAAGTTAAACGGAACGAGAGATCCCGAATACTATTTTACAAATTTAAAAATGAAATAAATTTCCTGAAGAAACATTTATGTAATGTAAATTTATGCAATTTTCAGAAATTTATAAAAATTTAACTTTAAATTATTTTCGGTGAATTCCGCCACCAAACTATTGTGGTGTAGTCGGAAACATCACTGTCGTCAAAGTAAGATAAATTTCACTAAGCTTTAGTTGAATTACATTTTGTTAGTCTCATTAATGCAATTACATCGAAATTTGGAATTTATTTCAGTATTTTTTATTCAGAATAAAAAAAAAAAAAAAGAATGGTAGGAAGAACGATTATGGATGCTGGCTGTTGAGTCTGAGACTATGCCACAGCACTTAAAAGTTAAAGTTCTATAATTAAGTGATTAAAAAAGTTAAGAGCTAAGTTTATTAGCAGCTGGCTGCCTCTCACAATACTTCTGTAGTTTAGTAGATAAGAATAATAAACTAAATAAGCCATATAAGGGGCAATATATTTTTAAAAATTTTTAATTTCCAATTTTTTTCTTTTGAAATTTTTAAATATTTCGAGTGTTTTTTAAAAATTCAATTATTTCTCAATGTTATTCACAATTTATAAAATAACGTGATTTCTACGTCTTTTAACTTTTGTGTGTGGAAAATACTGCATATAAGTATGTTACAAAATTCATTACTTTACATCATATTTATACATTTTTATTGGCAGATTACTTTTTAGTAACGTAGCAATATGAAGCAACTCAAGGGCTATTAGTGATAGACCTCGTAATTGTAAATCTCTGGCAGGTGCCAAACATGACACCTGATTTTGTATCTCACTCTCCGAACTTCCACATTACTCCAATATGAAAATTTTGAGTCCAATATGATTTAACACGCATCAACTCTTCTACACGATGGGTTTTTAGGGATACCAGGGCTTGAACCTACAACTTGACAAGAGCAATGCCTTCTTTTAAATTAACGATCATGTTTACAGAGCTGCGTGCCTTCAATTTATTTCGTTCAAAATAGTTTGTGAATATTTAAAAAAAACATTTGTAACACATTTACTAACTTATTATAAAACGTTATTTATAGCTTTGAAAAAGATTCATTTAACATTTTGTTTGTATATTTCTGTAAATCTTCCTTTTATAATCACGTGGGCTGGCTCAGTGGCGCACACAAGGGGGGGGGGTCCGGGGGGCCCGGCCCCTCCCAAAGCCCTTGACTTTTTTCCGATTGATTATAATTCTAAGTATATAGTACGTAAAATTTAACTAAGTATTTGTTATTAATGATTAATTTTATTAATTAATGGTAATTATTTATTCAATAATTATTTTTTACTGTGTTTTGTTTCCGAAAATCGACAAAATCAAACGAAGCATGATACAAGAATGGTGAACTTTCGACCCCGGACCCCCCTCTTGAAAAATTCCTGTGTGCGCTACTGCGTGGGCTTATACAGTTAAGGAAATGTTTGTAATGAGTGAGTGAGTAAATATTAACGTCGCACTGTTCACTACACGAGGGCTTTTGGCGACGGACCTCGTCATTTTAAATCATGGTCAAGTGATGAGGACGACACCTGAGCTGGCATCCCCTTTCCTAACAAACACACCACACCAACAGGAGGACATTTGAGCTCTCTTCAGATTTAACGTGCATCACGCTCCCCTACACGGCGGGTCTTTAGTGAAACTGAGCTCGAACTCAGCCACGATCCAATACCGTGACCACTGGGCTACAGAAGCCGAAATGTTTGTAAAGGTAATAACTTAAAATTAAATTTCATTCTCGAGTTACATTGTATATGTTTACGTCCTAAAATAAGTATTATTTGGATATTTAAAATGCTTTCCATAAATTCTGGAAATGTATTACCTTTTTAAAATTAAGTTCAATTTCAAATTTTCCTTCACTTCCGAAAACTGGTCTATTTTCGAATTTGTGTTTTTGAGTACAAAATCAAATATTTCATTCATAATCTCTTAGAAAACACGATTTATACATTTTTTACGAGGGCTACATAATGTTGAGATTTAGGGGAGATAGTTTCCAAAAGGAATTTTTTTTTTTCGATTTCGATTGTATGCTCCGGTGGTCCCCTATTAAAATATGGGAGGTGTATAGCAGACAGTTAAGAGACTGTACTGTCGCGAATTTTAGACCTAATAATCTCTGTAAAATAATTCGATATAATATATATACTATAAGCTATGGCGTCTAACGCGCACCTATACTTTCAAGATGCAATTTATAATTTTTAGGTATATTCGGTGGCAGTGGCGCACACAAGGGAGGGGTCCTGGGGGTCCGGCCCCCCCCCCAAGGCCTTGATTTTTTTAAGATTGGTTATAATTTTAAGTATATAATACGTAAAATGTAATTAAATATTTGTTATTAATGATTAATTTTATTAATTAATGCTAATTATTTATTCAATAATTAGTTTTTTACTGTGTTTTGTTCCTGAAAATAGACAAAATCGAAAATAGTATGATACAAGAATGATGAACGTTCAATCCCGGACCCCCCGACCCCTCGCCGGCAATGTTCAAGTTTTGAAGTCACTAATTCGAGATATTATTCCATGATTTTGAAAAAAAAATAGTATATTTCTAGAGCTACAGCACTTTAAGTTCATAAGGTATGAGATTTTTTTTTTAATAAACATTATTTCGATGTATGTAGAGGTCTACTTTTTTCGTATCATCTCATCTCTTTTTTCAATTCCTAATATTAGCTTACACTCTCTCTCTATTTATATATATGTTTATCTTGTTCAAATTTTCAAGCGTTCGTAAAATACTTTCTATTCATCCAATCAAGTTCAAATAAATTTTTTTTTAAACTTGTAGTGGATGGCACTTTATGTTAATATCAGATCCGAGGACCCCCTCCCCCCTTGTGTGTGCCACTGGTGTCACAAGTATATTTCTAAATTTATATCGAGATTCCCAGAACTTTTACCCTGCATTTGTTATAGCTTGACCAGCGTGCCAATTTAATTCCTCTAAAATTCTAACCGAATTCTTTAGCTTTTGACTAAATTACGTAGATAATTTGCGTTCATCCTATTTATAGCCTCCATGATTCCGACAAGCTCGTACACATAGTTTATTAAATAAAATTATCATAAGTATGCGTTTTATATAAAAAAAAAAGCTTATTTTTGCTCTGAAAAGAATATTTACCAAAACTTCTTTAATTTTAATCGTATTCCAGCATCAAATGGCTGTTTACGTCTTTAGCGGCGTCTCCTAATAGAAAGGCAACAACCTTTGAGGGAATCGTGGTATTTTCTTCCCTCCCTCTCACATTCCGCCGGCCTTTCAACTCAAAGCAGAGGGATGGAGAGAGGAGCGCTGGCCCACTGGCCGAGTGCCCGGTCACAGTGAGTGTATCGTTTTCTTACAGCTAGGGGGCTCGTCATATAGAAAGAAAAAAAAAAAAAAAATGCTGGCGATGATTAGTACCACAACCGATGGCTAGCTCCCAGCATTGCTTTGTGAAATTGCTGTTTCTGGTTAAGTATCTGTACATGCATAAAGTCCGTGAGCTACCAAATGGAAGATGATTTTCTTTTGTTTGTCTATTAAATTAAATTGAATGATGTGTGGAGTAGTTCAGAAGGAAGACTGGATGATGTGCCATTAAATAGTTTTTCTGAGTAGTCCATTATTAGCATAGATATATAGAAAAGGGAGATATTTTTGGTAGATTGAAATTGCTTTTATTAATGCTTGTGTATAATTTTTTTGCATGTTTGTTTTATGATTGCATGATTACGTTGAAGGAAATTAACTGGAGAAAATTAAACAGGAAATACATAACAAATAAATTCATATTACTTAAGCAAAGAAATCAAATTGCTCCCATCTTCGGGATCTTAAGTAATTTTTAAGCTATTATTTCTTAAAAAAAAATTTTTTTTTGGAGAATATATGTCTTTGTGGTTGACAACCTTTTAGCTGTGGCGTGCCAAGCCAATTTACCAACTTGATTCAGCGTGCCACTCAGTAGGCACAACAGTAGTACACAACAAATAAATTTATGCTCAGAAATCAATTTGCTCCCATCTTCGGGATCTTAAGTAATTTTTAAGCTATTATTTCTTTAAAAAAATATTTTTTGGAGAATATATACCATTTGTCGGCAGCCTTTTAGCTGTGGCGTGCCAATCCAATGTACTAATATGATTCAGCATGCCATTGAGTAGAACATTTTTGAAGCTATTCGATCCCTGCGATAATGCATGCAGAGTTAGGGAATAAAGGTCAATAATATAGATTTACTGTTCTACTACATATTAACTTTGCCTCGTTTAACGATATTTCTTACCATAAAAATAAACAGCTTAAAATATAACTATTTCTTCAACAAAAATAAACATATTAAAATTGTACATATATTATGTATTCTTACTAAAATAATAAATAGACAACGTAAAATATGAGTATTTCCTTTCATTACAGTTAAATAAAAAGGTAAATAAAATTTTAATGCCAGCCTAGTGTTTGCATCACTCTACACTTTCATATCGCAAATCAGGGGTATTATGTGTGGCTTTCAATTTGCCCCAATTCTAAGCAATCAGTTGTTAAACAATTTCTTTTTGGACTCGAAATATTTTTTTTATATGAGGAAAGTTTTCTTACTTAGATATATAGAACCGAAAGCGGAAAGCAAAGTATAGACAATTTTCTCTCTTTAAACAAGCAAAACTTTCCAGCAAAGACATTCAATAATTTACAAAATAGCTGTAAATTTATCTTAAGAGTTATCTTTCAAATTATATATTTCATAATTCTGTAAATGTCAATGATTCTAAAGATGTTTGTCAAGTAAGGTTCATTACAAATTTATGAACTTAAAGTATCCGACTACGTTCGGAACCATGATTTTAAAAAAGCGCATAAATGGATAATTTTCATGATATTTAGTATCACTTGGTTTACAATACATGTATAAAATTGTTTTAAGGACATTTTGAAAAAAAAAAATTATTTAAAAACAATACTTTGGCAAAAAATTAACTTAAAATAACTTTTTTTTCAAAATGTTCTCCTTTTGTGAAAAATGCTTCTATTATAATAATATTTTGCCTGTATGTAGCTCAGACCTCTTTACAGAGGCTCAACTAAGACTTTTGAAAAATTCACATTATTTTCAGAGTTACCACCCATTGAAATAATTATCGGCGTTTTTTTCTTAAAATTGCTCCTCTCTGTTGTCGTAAAATATGGATAAACCCACTTCTAAATTATATATTTCAAAAATTCTAGTTGAGCCTCTGTACAAAGGTCTGAGCTATATACAGGCAAAATATAATGATAATAGAAGCATTTTTCACAAAAGGAGAACATTTTGAAAAAAAATTATTCTAAGTTAATTTTTTGACAAAATATTGTATTCAAATAAATTTTTTTGCCAAAATGTCCTTAGAATAATTTTATACATATAGTCTAATCTAAGTGACACTAAATATCATGAAAAGTATCCATTTATTCGCTTTTGCAAAATCACGGTTCCAAACGTAGTCGGATACCTTAAATCCACTAAAAAATTAACAAATTTGTAGAGTAGTGCAAAGTGCCACAAGGGGCACCGCCCCTTGTGTAAGCCAATGAGGGAAAGAAAAAATGAAACGCAGAAAGTTTCTGTAAAGGACCAAGAAAAATTTGCTCATGTGTAAATTCATTTGAGATGTCCTTTCACAATAATTGCTATGGCAGCAGTAGCCAAGAGGTCATTGTCGCGAATTCGTGGCTGATGTTGTTAAGATGTGGGTTCAAGTTCAGATATCTCTAAGAACCTGCCTTGTAAAGGGGTGAATGCAGGTTAAATTTGTCAGAGTTTTTAGTCCTCACTTTGACGTTTATGGACTCGGGGTACCCCAGTGATCCTTCTCTATTTTCGACCCTCCATCTTGTCATCCAATTTCTTCTTTTCTTCTTTTCCCGTCCAGACCACAGACCTTTGAATGTTTGGCGCAGTATAGCCAAAACTGGCTCTTGCGCCATTAAACACCAAACTCAACTCAACTCAACTTGACGTTTATGGAATAATGAAGAGGAAAGGGGGCAGCTCGTGTCGTAAGGGTCGTTTGACCGTGGCTTAGAATTGCGAGGTATGCGACATGATTAAACAATCATTCATTTATTCACAATATTAGCTATTGGTGATTTTGTATCTGTATATTTTCTAGATTGGAGCTTCTTCTATAGTTATGAAATACTAAATATAACTGATAACACCTGATAAAAATGATTAACAATAAGGAACAACAATGATTAACAACGTCAGTGCCGTAATGAAGAATATTAGCCTCCCTCTTCCCTTTGCCAAGTCAAGTTTTGGACCGCGAGCTGGTTCTTATAAAGGATTTCAAAACCCTAACATAACGTAGAATTTGGGCTCCTTAGAAACCAGGGCCACACCGCGATACGGGAGTGTGCGTTACGCCCCTGTATAATTTTGTTTACGGGGTCTCAAGGGTGTTAAAAATTTCTCTAGAGGTCAGAAAATATAAACAATTTTCAAACAGGTATAATTCTATTAAATTTAAACTTTTAATCTTTCACACATTATTTATAAAGGAAAAGGGGCTTCAGAAAAGTATAAAATGTTTAAAATATAATCATAATTTTAAAAATTATAAGCATATGACAATAAGAAACTTTTCTATAAGAAATATTTATTAAGTTTTATGTCGCTCATGCTATTTTCTAAAATAGTAACTTTAATGACTACCTATAAGTTGATTTATAAAGCTAATTACATTCTTATTACACTGTGACTATTTTTATATGGATAGAATAATAACTTACATATTTTAATAAATAAAAAAATACATTTTTAAAAAATATTTAAAAAAGTTGCAATATTTTACAAATATTTCAAAATACAAAAGATATATAATACTAAAATCAGGTAGGGTTTAAAGAGTATGATGTATTTTATAATTCTATAAAGTTTTATACATCAGAGGCTACTATTTTAGAAAATAGCGTGCGCAACGCAAAAAATACTTAATATTTATTATGGAATTTTCATATGCTTATGTGTGATTTTTAAAATTATGATTATATTTTAAACATTTTATACTTTTCTGAAGCCCCATTTTTTTATAAATAATGTGTAAAAGATTCGAATCATTTAGTTTAAATTTTAAAGAATTATACCTGTTTGAAAATTGTTTATATTTTCAGACCTCTAGAGAAATTTAACAGCCCTGTGAGACCCCTTACGTATCCCAAAGCATGGTATGCAAACTCCAGTGCTTACGCATAGTGATTCTAGCTACGCGATAAAAGTAGGCCTATGATTATGTGCATGTATGAGTGCGTATATGTGTATGTATGTATTAAATGGGTTCGTATAATTATTTTCACTATATGGGTAAGCGATTAAAAAGTTGGGAGACCACTGACATATTCTCTATGAATTAGTTTTACCTTCTAAGTTTTTAATTACTGAACCATGACTATGAAATTTTCCTAAAAGTTTAATGTCAATATTTATTAATTTTACATCAGAAATGTATATATATATATATATATGTATATATATATATATAGTATTAGATCACCGAGTTTTAAAAATCTCCATACTTCGTGAAAGCTTTCTTTAATAGTTTAAAATACGTATTTCAGTAAATATTTATGAAACTAATTGGTATGCAATATGGTTAGAATAGAATAGAAGAAAAAAAAGACTGCAGCATTTTCAATGAATCTATCCAGCAAGTTTTTAAAAATGCATGTTATTATTATTATTATTATTATTAGTTGAATTACTAGTCAGTAACACAAATTATCGAGTCACGAAGCAACGATTAACTTCAAAAGCTAATCAAACGAGAGAAAAAATAGTATTTAAAATGATGCTCTTATTTCAGTGTGTTGTTTTTAGTGTACGAAGAAACAGTTATAATGACATACTAATAAGGAAACAGATCTTGATAGAAGCATATTTTAGTATTTTTACCCATAATAATTTTTTGCAGAAAATCAGCACGAGAAAATTACTCTTTGGTGAATTCCATGACATAGCATAAATAATTAGCTTTTTAAATTTATTTCTCTTCTAGACATGTATTTGAAATCTTTCTTTTTAAAGTTTATTATTTAAATTATACTCCTGTAAGTGATACATTTAAAAAAGAAATTTGACACAAATTATAGCTGTAATGAATATCTGCTTAACACACATTGAAAAAACAAATTTTTTCAATAGAATATCAATGGGTGGAATGAAAAATTTTTTTTTCAAAGGATTTTAATTTTTTTTATTTGATGCCAGTATAATTTTTATATTTATTGTGAGTAAATTAACTAATAAATATAACTATAATATTTATACAAAGTACTTTTTATCAAATCAATTAGTTTATATTTTATGTTTTAAACTGAAATTTGATTTTTCTTTATATTTAATTTATAACAAGAGTGAAAAGAAATAATCAGTCGCGTCTCAAAGGAAAAAAGTGTGATAACATTCAGAGCTCACAAAATATATAATTGGTAAATAAATTGAAAGCCATTCCACATATCCATGTTTTAATTAGGTGTTAAAATAAAAATAAACTTTAAATAGATGTTACAAGCAGTTTTGCTTGTTTGTTTTTATTTTTATAATGTTCATATATCAGTCATTATTTCTCAATTTCAAAAAATTGTGCGTTATCATTGCAAGCATTGCAAACATTAGTAGATGACATATCTACGAATTGATGTATATAAAACAGTCTTTCTAGTGTTAAATTAACTTATTTTTACGAACTTTTTGAATATATTTCGAGTTTCAAAGCCAAACATTTTGAAATGTTGCATTTAGAACGTAACATTTCAAATTATTCGTGTTATTTTCATCCACTCCGTCCCTTAAACTCATGAGTTTTTATTTTTTATAAATAAAGTTTGAAACGGGTGTAGTTAATGCAAAAAACACAAAAAGAATTTAGCTTTATCTTGAAAGTTTTTTGCATATTGATGTATTTTCACATTACAAAAAAAGCAACACTTCTTGCATAAGTTTATCAGTATATACAAAAATATAAATATTATTCGTTGTGTTCCGGCCTTATTTCTATCCGAAAACATTTTTTTTTATGTTTTTATTACTTTTTATATAAATAACCATAATTTGTAACAAATGCCGAAATAAAGTTGTATTCATATAGCACGCTAACAATGAAAATTGTCATAATAAAGAAATAAAGTATCAAACATTCTAGTTGCGTTCGGAAACGATAAAATAGTTTTGGTAACTTAAAAAAAACATAAACAAAAAAGTTACTTAATAGAGAGGTGTTATAAACGTACAATGTACAAATCAACAGTGAACCACAAAAGTGTTCACAATTCTTGCAATTTTCGATATAATTTAATATTTTCAGCTAATAAAAATTAATACACCAAAATTGTAATTTTTTTATGATATCTACAACTTGTTCTTAATAGAATAAAGTAACCAATTTTTAAAAAGTAGTGTAACTATTATTTTTAGAAAATTAATATCCAAAAAAACTATTAAAAAAATTACGTCACAAAAGTCTTCGTACACTTTAAAAAAGATGTTAACATTGCTTTAAATATTGTACTTTTTTCTTAATTTAATAATAGGATATATTTTTGCGTCCACAATAACTTTTAAACATCTTGTTATAGATTTCATTAGTTTTTTGTAATCGCTGCATCGATGTTCCTCCATTCTTATGCCATTATTGTCACATTTGTTTATGCTATTATTCACATTTTGTTTTTATAAATCATGTTTTCTTTTTATTAAATCAAATTCTCATAAAATGTGTTCTACTAGTATTAAATCAGGTGGTTTAGGACTCCCCCCCCCCGAATTTGGGACAGTTATGGAGACACCTGAAGCGTACATTGAGAGCAGTGTGCTTGGTGTCATTATTTTGTTAAAAAATGAAAAGTCGCCTATAATATCCAAATTATGGTCGGATAATTTTAAATTGTTCTTTAAGGTATCCGACTACGTTCGGAACCGAGATTTTGCAAAAGCGTATAAATGGATAATATTTGATATTTAGTGTCAATTAGATTAGAAAATGTAAATAAAATTGTTTTAAGAATATTATTACAATAAAAAATTATTTAAGTACAATGACATTTGTATTTTGACAAAAAATGAACATTGAATGACCCATTTTCAAAATGTTCTTCTTTTGTGAAAAAGGCTTCTATTATAATAATATTTTACCTGTATATAGCTCAGACCTCTGTACAGAGGCTCAACTAGAATTTTTGAAATATATAACCTAGAAGTGGATTTATCGATGTTTTACGACAACAGAGGGGAGAAATTTTAAGAAAAAAAACGCCGATAATTATTTCAATGGTTTGTAACTCTGAAAATAAAGTGAATTTTTCAAAACTTATAGTTGAACTTCTGTAAAGAGGTCTGCGTTACATACAGGTAAAATATAATTATAATAGAAGCATTTTTCACAAAAGTAGAACATTTTGAAAAAAGGTTATTCTAAGTCAATTTTTTACCGAAATACTGTATTTAAATTTTTTTGTCAAAATGTCCTTAAAACAGTTTTATACATGTATTCTAATCTAAGTGACGCTAAATATCATGAAAATTATCCATTTATGCTCTTTATTAAAATCACGGTTCCGAACGTATTCGGATACCTTAAAATATTTAAACATAGATCACATGACTCACAATGCCATCAAAAAAAAAAAAACCAAATTAACCTAATTCTGAAGCCGATTTACACCCCCACGCAAGAGTGCCTCCAACTCCATGATTCATTATTCCAACTAGATTCTTGGGATTAAGTTTCAGAAAATTCAATATTGAAAACAAATTGGTTAGAATGAGAAAAAATTCGATATTTTTGGTTCCGACAGGCGTACAATAGTTTGTAAAAAAATGAGAAACTTAATCCTAAGAATTTAGTTGGAATAAGAACATTATCTACGCCATGCTTCAGCATGGAGATGTAGGTGCCGCGGGGGTGTAAATCGACTTCAAGGTTAGGTAATTTGGTATTTTTTGATGGTATTGTGAATCACATGAGCTCTATTTAAATATTTTAAAGAACAATTTGAAGTTATCCGACCAAAATTTGGATATTGCAGATGACTTCATTTTTTAACAGGATAATGACACCAGGAGCACTGCTCTCAATGTACACCGCTGGTGTCTCTGTAACTATCCCCAACATTTCGAAAAAAAACTCCTAAATCTCCTGATTTAAGCCTGGTAGAACATAATTCATGAGAATTAGACTTAAAAAAAGAAACAGGACAAAATGTGAAGTAAAAACAATAATCACAGAAGAATGAAGGAACATCGATGCAGAAAGTACAAAAGAACTGATGAAATTCATACCAAGACGTTTAAAAATTATTGTGGAAGCTAAAATATATTCCTACTAAGTATAAACTTGAGAAAAAAAATACAATATTTAAAGCTAAGTTGAGATTTTGTGAAGTATACGAAGACTTTTGTGTCGTAATTTTTAATAGTTTTTTTTATTATTAATTTTTTTAAAAATAATAACTACATTATCTTCTAAAAATTGGTTACTTTATTCCATTAAGAACAAGTTGTAGGCAGTGGCGCACACAAAGGGGGGGGGCCTGGGGCCGGAGCCCCACCCCCTTTCCCAATGCACTGGTTTTTTTTCTGATTGATTATAATTCTAAGTATATAGTACGTAAAATTTAATTAAGTATTTGTTATTAATGATTTATTTAATTTACGCTAATTATTTATTCAATAATTAGTTTTTTACTGTATTTTGTTCTCGAAAATCGACAAAATCAAAAGGAACATGATACAAGATACTTTCGATCCCGGCCCCGACCCCTTGAAAAAATCCTGTGTGCGCTACTGGTTGTAGGTATCATAAAAAAACTTACGTCTGATATATTAATTTTTATGATTCGAAAACATAAAATTTTATAGAAAATTGCAAGTGTACGAACACTTTTGTGGTCCACTGTGCATCGCTAAGCATTTAAGGGTTAAAGAAATAAACAAATAAAATGAATTTTTTTTTTCTTTTCAGTTTTATTTCTGATTGTAAAATGATTACTTTTTCTTTCTACTTCTAAATTCTAACAAAAATTTCAAGTGCTTAATGCAGTATTCCAAATATTTATATCAACAAAACAGTCTAATATTAAGGTATCCGACTACGTTCGGAACGATGATTTTAAAAATTGCGCATAAATGTATAATTTTCATGATATTTAGTGTCACTTAGATTAGAATACATTTAAAATTGTTTTAAGGACATTATGACAAAAAAAGAAATTATTTAAATACAATATTTTGGCCAAAAATTAACTTAGAATAACCTTTTTTTCAAATGTTCTCCTTTTGTAAAAAATGCTTCTATTATATTCATATTTTGCCTGTTAATAGCTCAAACCTCTGTACAGAGGCTCAACTATGATTTTTGAAAAATTCACATTGTTTTCAGAGTTACAACCATTTGAAATAATTATCGGCGTATTTTCTTAAAATTTTCTCCTCTCTGTTTTCGTAAAACATGGATAAACCGACTTCCGTGCTATGCTTTTCAAAAATTCATAGTTGAGCCTCTGTACAGAGGTCTGAGCTATCTACAGGCGAAATATTAATACAATAAAAGCATTTTTTACAAAAGGAGAACATTTGGAAAAAAGGTTATTCTAAGTTAATTTTTTGCCAAAATATTGTATTTAAATATTTTTTTTGTCATAATGTCCTTAAAACAATTTTATACATGTATTCTAATCTAAGTGACACTAAATATCATAAATTTTATCCATTTACACGCTTTTCCAAAATCACGGTTCCGAACGTTGTCGGTTACCTTAATCAAAAGTGTCACCAAGTCTTCGCATAACTAGACGCAACTGTTAAAAACTATCACTTTGATGCCATCCGTAAAGCTTAATGTGTCAAATAGTTCGCGATGCTTCATTTAAAGGCCAGATTCAAACCTAGGAACACAAAATAAACAAACAATCGTATAATACACCCGTGTAGTCAGTGACCTGTGTCAGGAATTCCGTTCCACGACAGCGTCGGTGTTCTAAACGGTTAACAGGTCTAACGTAAATATATTCCATTGATCCGCCGTGTCGAATCAAAAATCGTCTGCAATTAAGAAACTTGTGAAAAGATTCGAATTGGCGTGCAAACAGGTGAAATGCGTTTCCGGAAGACGTCGTCAACACGTTTCTGCAGATGTTCGTGTAGCGCATGTATAATAATGAAAGTAAGGGAGCTGTTCTCATTAGAAACGGATTAAGAATCGCAATTAAATGCGAAACACCCGCGAGTTAGTTACGTGCAATGTTTCGCGAATTGTAAAACTTCTACTGAAGTAATGGCAACACGTTTCCGTGATACGATGGCGGAAGATGCAGAATTAATTTATTTTGTGATCGTATTTTTTTTCTTCTTTCTTTTAAGATATGTATTACCTGCGTTATGATAGAGTTAGGACAATAAAAGAGAAAATATTTGCTGCTGAAAACAGAAAAAAAAAAAAAAGAATTAATATTTTGACTGCATGTGTACAAAAAAATCAAGTTATTCTCATAAACAAACATAAACGTTTTGTGGAGCGTTCGAGAATTGGAATTTCGTGTCAGCACTCGCTTAGAGGGAATACTGAAGGAAGAATGTGCAAGACTGTGCTCGTATTTTTGCTCATAATCAAAATAAAAGTCTTCAAAAATTAGATTAATAGTTTATCGCATAAATATGGTTATAGATAAAAGCGGAATTTAGTATGTATATAAAAATACGAATACATAAAAGCAGCGGGGATGTTTTCCGAAATGGTTCGATATTTAAGGAGGTTCACCCATGTGACGGCTTGTTTTTAAGCACTTTTAGGGAAATTTTTTTTCATGACCAGTAAAATGATAGAATTTTACGTTTTTTATCATTTATTTATATATATCTTAAGAGTATGTATGTACATATTTAGCCAAAAATATCCAATAGAAAATGAGTTATAGTGCTCCGAACACACCCGCCTCGAAAAAATGGATGCTCATCTCCACGATTCCGGCTGATTGGCTTAACTGAAATAAAAAAAAAATTAACAGCGTTTTAATTTATAAGCTTAAATGCACCGATTGAACTATACTCAATTGAAAATATCAAACATTGGATTTTTAGTAGACTTCTGAAGATAAATTTTTGAATATCGTGGGGTTTTTTTGTTATATTTTTGTAATAAAAAATAGAAATATTTTGAATTTTGGAATGATCGTAGTATTTTTGGTGCGTATATTTGGGCTGAGCTTACCCTACTAATTTGAAGTCATTCGGTCAAACCGTTCTTGAGATATGATGGAGGAATTTTTGAAAAACTTAGTTTTGAGGAAAACTGGTTTAAAGTTTCAAGTCCGATTAAAACAATGAAAATCTTAACTTAGCGCGCCGAACAGCTGGTCTTCTAACACCTGCTTCTTTAAAACGACTTAGAATTTTTAAAAATCTTTTTATCACCGTATTCTAGACATGTTAAGGAAGCAATTTATGAAAAAAAATTTGATTTTCTGAACCCATCACATGGATGAACCTCCTTAAGAGTTATATTTCTTTAAGTTTATTCGCGCAAATAAAATACTTTTATTTAATAACGTCCTAATTGTGTAAAAAAAGTAGGGGAGGATAAATGACAAAACTTCTAAAATATTAACGTTAAAAATATACATTTATCGTACTGAATGTTTATATTTCCTAATAGAAACAAGGTTTAAAACCTGTGAGAGAATTTTAACCTGGATCGAATTAAAAGACTGTATGTGTGAAATGGAGATATAATTTTAATCTAAAACAGTGCTTCTCAAAGTTTCAATCTTCACGACCCAATATTCAATCATAATTTTTATCGCGCTCCCTTATACAGTAACAATGTATGGATGTCAATAATACTATACTTTGATGCTAAAACTACGATACGATTTTAATCTCTTAAGTGCCACCGGCGTATATATACGTCTCGCTCAAACAAATCATTAATTTCCCCGGACGTATATATACGTCTTTCCGAAGTATGATCTTTTCCGTGAACTGCTATCCATACAATTATTCCGAATTCTTTGGAATGCAATAAGAAGACATTAACAATGTTTGGGAAGGATATACTTATTTCAGATTATTTGCTTCTTTATTCCTTCCCTCCCTCCCTCCCAATACATCACATACGCGTGCCTACGTGGAAAACGGTTGGCATTGAGAAGCGAATCACGTAACTTTTAATCGGCAGTTAAGGGGTTAATTATAAGCCGTACAAATTATCAAGATAAGTGTTAATTTGTTTATATAATTTTATATATGACAATCCCATGGGGGGTCACTGCTAATTATTAAACTTGTTCTTAACATAGTATTGTTAAATTAATTATCAAATATATTGTGTAGCACTAATACATTTATAAGTGTAATATATTAGTGTAAATTGTGTATTTTACTTTTTATATTATGTCAGAATGTATTTTGTTGTTTTCTTTCAGTAAATTAATAATTTTTTTAAATAATCTTTTGTTTTCGACTATTCAATACGCTCACTCCTCCCCTCGTAGAGTTTTTACGCCCCTCAAGGGGGATGTATCCCACAGTTTGAGAAACGCTGATCTAAAATGAATTTAAGAAGAGGATCTGTAAGCAAAAGATTTCGAACATAATTATGAACATTTTAAGTGATTTATTCGAATATTGCGTATAAAATACTACTAAGAAAATACAGACAACTGAAACATACTCACAGTTGTTACGGTTGAATCATGAAAATAACTCAGGAATTAAATTTCAACCTGTTCATTTTCATTTCGGAATTCGAATCAGATCTAAAACAAAATAAAACTTTTGCCAGTACTTGAATGCCACTCTACTAAAACAAGCAGGTAAAATAAATCCATATGAAATAAATTCAAAGACACGTAAAATAAATCCAAATAAAATTACATGTCAATTTAATGTATTTACGTACAAAAATAACAGTAAAAATATTGAAGCATATTGAAGTTACTTCAGTTCATAACCAAGCATTAAAAAGCATTGAATTACTTTCAGTTCCTAATCAAACAAAACTTGTCACAATATTTTTAGCAAAATTAAATCAAAATGTTGATAAAAAATTAAATGAAACTTCAATTTTTTTAAAAAATATTTTTATAATCATTGTAGTTATTATTCTCTCTCGCATTTCTAATCCTTAAATAACGAGTTTTTGATATTTTATTTGAGTGATTTTAATGAAGAATTTCAATGTGTACACACTCATACGAATAAATAAGAAATCATGTTTGTGTACTTAAGATACTCATTACTTAAGTTGATGTAATAAAAAAAAAATAAAAAAACCAAAAAAAAAAAAAAATAGAACAAACTCTTTTACAAATAGTGGAAAAATAAATTCTATAATTAATGACTAAATGATTAAAATACTTTTTTAAAAAATATATATTTACCATAATTTTTAAAAAAGTATTTTAATCATTTAGTCATTAATTATAGAATTTA
>BMAV01002490.1:79772-97977 GCA_019973955.1 Trichonephila inaurata madagascariensis | reverse complement strand
CTATATATGAGTAGGCAACTGTTTATTTTAGATTCTTTAGAGGCAAAAAAAAAAACAAAAAAAAAAAAACCACATAAAGTGTGTAAGGTCTTTTTTTGAAGTTTTATGAAAATGAAGTAGAATTATTCTCATAGAATTATTTGTCATCATCAGACATTTGTTTTCATTTATTCAGATATACTTTAGTATTGCACAAAATCATACATACCGAGTAACATAAAACATGGAAGAAAACACAGTAAAATATTGCACCGAGTTATTTTTTTTTTATAATTGGCGCCAATTGATATTAGTGGTTTCCCCCCCATAAACGTTTGCGTTTTTTACATTAGGCATGCGTACTATTTTGACATTCTGTATAAAAAACTCAGGTAAAATAATAATTAAAGACGACAATCACCAATTTTAAAGTGGGAGAAAATGATATACATAATAAGAACAAAAGAAATAAATTATTTATTTTTATACCATTTAGTAATTTAGGACCAGTATTTATTTCAAAAATAATACTTGTTATAAAAGTATGTATAACTAAGTATTTATATCGAACCTAAATTAAATATTTATCCCTGCATTCATGTGAACATGAAAGGAATAAACAGAATACAAACTGGTATTACTGTTTTAATGGTAAAATGCGTTTATTTCGAAAATATAGGAGTAGGATGAATTTGGAAGAAGCCTATATGCATAATTTCATTATCCTTATTATTTAGTAATTATCATTTTTACTTGATACTTAGAATCATTATTTTTATTTGATAATTATCATTATTTTTATTTGATAATTATCATTATTTTCACTTGATCTTTATCATCATTATTATTATTTGATAATTATCATTATTATATTTTTATTTTCAAATTATCATTACTAACATAATCCTGTAGTTATCATTAATATAATTTTATTAGGTAATTATCATTATTACATGGTAGGATTGCACACAATGTTTTAAACTTTTTTCGATAGTTAATAAATATCAACTACTCCTGTAATTAATAAAATTCTATTTTTCTTCATTTTTTTTTACAATTAATAGATAATGTGCAAGTATTCTAGAAGAAAACTATTCATTTTAATATAAATATTGCTTTGATGATATTATAATTCTACTGATTTTTTTTAAGGTATTATACAGACATTAGGTTAAAAAAACTTATAGTTCCTTTAATACGTGATACAATTAATGAATAACGTGCAAGTATTCTTTAGAAGAAAAATATTCATTTTAATACAAATATTGCTTTGATATTATAATTATATTGATTCATTTTAAGGTATTATACAGACATTAGGTTAAAAAAAAACAATAGTTCCTTCAATACGTGATGAATATAAACTAAAATTTCTCATACTACGAACATGGTCTTTATTTCCCTTCTAAAATGAACACTTCTACTTTAAAAAAAATTCTATGTTTAAATAAATGAGAAATAAAGATGAGAAACAGTGTTGCATTTGTCATTCTCATATATGATTATCTTTATATAATTGTATATGTATATGTAGTACTTGACGCGAAATTCTGTTGCTTTTTTTATATATATATATATACAGTTTACTTTTACTCCTCTCCGTGTTGATGTGTCGCGACTTAACTGTAAAAGCCTATTTCGAAGGCTAAAAAACATATCGAAGGATACTTGCACTTAAAGATAACCGAATCACTGAGCGCATGAGCGACCTCGTTTTGAATGAAAAAGTTCAGGGTTGCTACATTTGGCGAATATCGATTTAAAGACGGGCAAGAAAAATGTCTTGGGAAAAAGAATTGACAACTTAGCGCAGCATTTGCTACGAACCAAAAAATTAAGCCATGTTATGTTACCCAATGATTTTGCATAAACAAACGTTCAGATTTAAGAAAAAGTTCTGTAACAATTAAAATTATTTATATGATACCACTAATTGGAAAAAAGTTTTTTTGTTATTTTTTTATAATCAATTATTAGTAAGTGTTTTTAACTATCAGAGTTTGTTTTGTGTTTTTTAACAAAAATTACCTTTTTTTTACTGGAATGAGGCTTTAAATAGAAAGTGTTTACAAAATCATATTGTAGAAAAGGAAATTGAATACTATGTCGTATTATGTTTTCCTTATTTCAATACTAATTTAATTGCTTTCATTTTAGTATTTACTTTATTTTTGTTTTACGGAAGATATTGCTTCAAATAAAATGAAAAATAAAAATATTGCTCCAAATAAGAATTCAGCATTTCTTTAAATAATATTTACGCATTATTTTTTTCTTTTGTTACGATGGAACATATTGCAAACCGTAACACTGCTTAATTTTTAGAAGTTTAATTTATAATTAAATTTCAAACATTTTGTAATGTAAACTTAGAGAGAAATACGTACATCAGAAATAAATGTGAAAACTGTAACTTAAGAACTATAATACAAAAGCTTTAATAGGCATATATACTTTTATTTGTATGTATATTTGTATATCTTATTTTTGAAGTCATTTATCTTGTTATATTAAAACCCTGATCAATTATATAAATATTTCTTTGAATATAAGAATTTACAATAATTACAACAGAATAATAATTTTTAAAAATTAAAAAAAAAAAGGAAAAAATAATTTAAATTCTTAAATAATATCCAAACGTTATTTTTTAAATTTATTAATTATAAAATTAACAAAAAAACCTGGTTGAACGCGAATTATTAGCTTTGCTAAAAACTTTAAAATGAAGGAATAACCACATCTCGGTTATGTGAAACTATGAGTTGATGAAATCGCTCAAGGGCAATTTCATTCACTTGGCGAGATGCGTAGCGTAAACTTGGCGCTCTTCTTTGGCGCCAGCAGAAAGAGGAGCGGGCAACCACCATCCTAATGGTGTGGATTGAGCTCACCTGAAACTCGTATTCCGTCTCTGAATCTCACCTCTTGCACTTCTCCCTGCTCCGGCAGTCCGCATCTCTGCCATCCACACGTGCGTTTCTTGTGAAGTGGCCCTTAGCTGGGAAAAAGTGTCAGAACGCGTTATAAGTGATTGCTCATTGGATTATTATTATTATTATCATCAGACCTACTCGCAAGAAAACTCACGATGTGATTTACTGTTGAAAAAAAAAATATATCCAATACATTTGCGAAGGTGAGAATTAGTTTCAGCTCCATAATGTTTATGGAAGAATTTTCGCGTCTGTCGGCAACACTTGGTGATTTTCGCTTAGTTTCTAAAGGACTGAAAGTGACTTAGATCGTATATTTGGTGGAACTGTGAGAAAACTAACTGTGATTGTTGTTATTGATAAATCGGTTTGTTGAGAACTGTGTCTTCAGCAAAATGGTGAAATCTCAAGCAGATAAAGTGTTCATTATCACAAATGTCATTTCTGCCAATGGTGAAAAGAAGGGTTATGTGGATCTTCCGTCAGATGGACCCCCCAAGGTTCCACCAAGGATGAAAAAGAAGGGTCCGGCGCTGCCTGAAAAGCCACCTCACATGAGGGTCAATTCCAATCCTATCCCTTCTAGTCAAACCCCAAGGGAGCCTCTGAGACCTCGCATCTTGCCATCCACGAACATTACCAAACCTCAAGGTACTCAACGGGAGATCTTGGTGGCCGCCAGTAAGGCCGTCCGGGAGCGCCCAGTAGAGAAGAGACAAAGAGAACCTGCTAAGCTTTTGATGCCCACATCTGGTAGCCCCGTGAGAAAAGAACTGTCCATCAACACCCCTAAAATGCCACCTGTTCTTGATGACCGCCTTGTCATTCCCACCAAGAAACTGGAACCGATTCGACAAGAAGTAATCAAGAATTCCAATTCTAGGAAGCCTAGGCACCCCCAGCCTATTCTATTGATTCCTCGCAGTATGCTTCCTTGGGGCTCTACACCCGTCTCCTACGCTCTCTGGATGCAGAGGGATGCCGCCCCAAGCAAGGGCGTCCACCGCAAGGAGCCGGTCAAGCAGCCATCTCAGCCGGAATTGTTTTTGACTCGTGGAAGATCCGGCAGCGTCACGAGGTCCGGTTCTCTGACCAGCCAAGGGTCCAGCAGCTCGGATAGTGGGAATGAGACGTTTCCAAAATCCGTTCTCAAAAAGCAGAAGAGGTTCTCTCCGAGCACCACATCCAAGGGTACCAGCGGGGTGAACCGCAAAATGGAACAAAAGAAGAATGTTACATTCAACGCTTTTGCCACTGTTCAATTGATGGAAGAATGACGGTGAATGTTCATCGATTATCTCGCTAAAGAGAACTAACTGCTGTAAATTGAATGTATTGTATAGTGACATTTTAGTGTACATAAAAACTAGAAACAAAAACTACTCAGCAGTTACGAATAACGAATCATCAATGTTGAATGTTTACACAAATTTAAAATATCCATTCCGTGGTGTTTTGAGTCAAGATGTCAATAAAATATTAAAAAATAGGTTTATGCAGTGCTTTCACATATTCTTTACTGGTTTGTATACTTTATTTCTTTTTTATTAATGATTAATGTATTCCAACTTAGAATTATCATTATGGTTTCGAATTGCTGTTCTATAATATCGATATATTTTTACTTATTAATTAAAATATTGTGTACAATTTTTTGATGTGGGAAATAATGAAGGAAAAAAGAAATATAAATGCATGAGGTAACTATAATTTCAATTTTTTTTGTGAAGAGTTTTAACATATATTTTAAAAAATATATTTGACATAAATTTATAAGAATAACGGAAAATATTCACGTAAAATTTACATCTTAAATTTTACATCTTAAATTTTACGTGAATATTTTCTATTATTCTTACAAGCTTAGTTAATAACAATAATTAAAAGCAATGAATATAAAATATATATTATCAGAACTAATGAATTGCAAATATATTTTACCAAATTTAATATAAATACCAAATAACTACTATTAAAATTTATCTCTTTAATAGTTGTTTCTTCTTCAAGTGTTGAATGTATCAAATTATTTAACATTAAAATATTAAGAAGGTGTAGTGTATGACGTAAAACTATAATATGGAACTACTAGAATATTTTTTAAACTTTCAAAAACCTTTTAAAGAAAAAAAGATTAAATAGAATGGTTTAAAATAATAAAGTCACTCAAATTTCAATTTGCTGTTGTTATTAAATAAAAAAAAGGAGACCAAGATTTTATTAAAACTTTTATTAATCACAAATCGACATATTTTTTTTTCACATTCCTTTTTTTTAGTAATTCAACAAATTTACATAATAAAAAGGTATAATTTCAGGCAAAAGAAAAAATAATAATTAGATTTATAAATTATTCTTATTATATAGGTACACATTTATTTTCTTTTTGTAAGGCCAATAATATAAATTAAACTATTTTTGAATTTCACAAATATTATTTATTCATTTTCATGTATTACATATTTCTCTTCACAGTAACTTAACTTAATAGCAACGAAATTTTATTTATAATTACAGATTTTACTGTTTTTTTTTCAATAAATTAATGTTAGTATATCCTTAAATGTTTAATTTACTATTTTATAACATTTTACATATTGTTAATATTTTTTCAGAATTTAAGAAATTAGATTAAATTTATATAATTTTATAAAAAACTCAATTTTTTTACTCAAGGATAATGTAGACATTAAATTTTCTTCCGCAACATATAAAAGTATTCTTGAAAATTGCAAAAAAAAAATATGTTTTCAGATATTATATTAGAGAATATTTTCGACTAATCAGCAATTAAACAACATTTTAGCTCGATAATATTCATTTTCTTTCTTAATTATGATAATTTATATATAAAGTTTATCTATTTTCATGTTTACGGTTTTATGAATGTGAATTAATTTTAAAATTGTAATAAATCAACAATACATATTCATATATATGGATTTACCAAGCATAAATTAAGTATTTAATATATATTATTCAGGAATTTTAAGAGGCTTTGCATTTTGAAGCGCCTAATTTTCCTAGTATGGTCTATTAAATTTTAATTATATTAATTTCTAATTAACAATTTTTCTTATGCTAATTTTATTTACACAATTTCATGATATTTTAATCCATACTAAAAATTAAGATTTTTTAGCTAAATTTATTTCATAAATATGTAACAAGCAGAAATTTATCACGGAATTCCTGTATTAATTAGATTGAGGAATTTTATTTTTTTCATCCACAGTAGTAATTAAAAATCTCAATATTTTCTAAATGCTTTTGTCATGCTCAGGTTAAAATGTTTTATTTTCTTATAAACAAAGGAAAAATTGCAATCAAAAGCAATTTCAATTATAAAGATGCTTTATTTTTTTATATATATTTATATTTATATAATTTTTATACACTTCACTTACACGTTAAGTTTTAATATTTAGGTTTTATTTTTTATTGGACAATATTTCTTTTCTTAAAATTTGTTTATATAAATATGTGTAAATGACGTGAAGTGAAAGGGTTTTGAATTTAGGAATTTATGCACATCTTCAAGGTATTTCACCCCTAAAGTATGTGATAAATGCTGGAAATGTTCTAATTTAAATAATAAGGGGGGGGGGGAATCATTCCGTACTGCAAATAACATACAAGATATTTTAATCATATACAGATTATTTTATGTTATATTTAACATTTCTAAAAATAATATTTGTTCGAAATGATATATTGAGCGTAAATTAAGTTATAGTGAAATGATATTATAATTCAGAAAAAAAGAATTAGTGAATATTCTTTTTTCTGAATTATAGGAGAGAGTGACTCCGTTCGGTACCGTGATTTTGAAAAAATGTATAAATGAATAATTTTATGATATTTAGTGTCAGTTGAATTAGAATATAGGTAAAAAATTGCTTTAATAATATTATTAGAATAGAAAAAAATTATTTGAATGATATTTTTCGGCCAAAAAGGAAGAAAGAATGACATATTTCCAAAACATTCTCCTTTCCTGAAAAATGCTTCAGTACTAATAATATTTGCCTAGGACTAAACTATGATTTTTGAAAAATTCTCATTATTTAACGGTTACGATCAATTGAATTTTTGTTAAAATTTCTCTACTCTGATATATTAAAATATGAATAAAAATCTACGTCTAAATTATATGTTCCAGTTAGTTCATCCCCCGTATAGATCAATTTAATAACATATAAATTATTATAATTGGGAATATTTATCGATAAATTAATATAATATATCATTTAAAAATATTTAATAAAGAATTAATTTTGAATTAATTAACACTAGAAAGACTGAAATTTAGTATATACCTCTATTGCCCAAAAGCAGTCAAAATGACCGCATTGTGAAAGAATAACTAATGTGTAAAAAAATTTGCGTAAAACTAATTTTTTATATTATTTACAGTCATATAACAAGTTATTAGTAAATATTTAAAAAAAAATACTTCACTTGGGAAAGAAATGTATTTTGAAAAAGTCTAAGAAGTTGTGTCATTCTATACATAGTTGTTTTTCTAATTTAAATCAAAAAGCAGTCAAAATGACTTCCTTGGGCAATCTAGTGTTAAAATAAATTTTGATGAAGTGAATGTATTATAACCAAATGAAAATAATCAGGAATAAATATATATTACTCAATAGTTACATTCTGTATATAAAGCGAAAATCATCAACTTTTTCTAAAAATAAATTATAATAACTGAGATGTGTATTCACCAAAACTGTTGAAAACATATTAATGTATTATTTTCATTCCTCAAAATAGTATTTTTTGATGCACAAAATTCATTTTTCATTCAAATTTTATATAACCTTTTTTTATTCGAAAATCCAATTTTATTTTTCATATAAGCAGTCATTTTTTAAAATATGTTTTGAATACCTATATGATAAAGGAAAGTGAGTTTTTAGCTATATACGAATGAGTAATCAAATCTACATAAAAACACGTAAATTATAGATAATATGTTGCATTATTCCATGTTATTACGATTTCTCTATTGCTATTAAAACTTATCTAATAGAATTTGATAGATCGTCGAAATGTAAGAGGTTAAGGTAATGCAAAGAGGTCACTATGTGTCATGGCTAAACAACAGGATAACTTTTTTTTCTACAAAATAATTGAAAAGAACACATGCTTTATGAACGCTAAGAATTATAATCTTTTATGCTTTAGTTATTTATAGCAGAACTCTCGATAACCGGTATTCGTTTGACTAATTCGGCTTAAACTGGATTGTGCTTAACGGTCTTACTCAATTCTGTATTTAATATTTTTATCAATGAAGAAGAAAAACTTGATATTAATGTTATAGAACAAAAAAGCAGAACTTGTTACAAAATGTTGCTTTTTGCTGGTCTTGTGGCGATGTAATTAGTTTTTTCAAAGAGATTTGTGGAGAATAAGAAAGGAAAATTAAAACGAGTGATTATTCGAAAAATGGGAATATGATTGGACTGATGAAAGATAACATCCATCTCTTATTTTGGAAAATATCGCTAAAAAAAGTGTAAATAAAATTGAACGTTAAAAAAAAATTCAAGACATTAATCAAATTAAAATGCACATATGTGAATATTTTTCTTCAGAATGTACATTCCAGATATGGTAAGTAAAAATGTTGTTTCGATTTAAAACTTGTCTGGAATTAAACTTTAACATTTTATTAATGTAGCATTTATTTTGTTTTGTTTATAAACAAGGGTTTTTTTTTTTAAAAAAAAAAGTGAAATACCCATTATTTAAAAAAAACCAAACGATTTTCTTACAAATATATTAAATTTTAATTTTTGAAAAGCTTTTATTAATTAAATTTGCAATATATTCAGAAAATTGTTTTGTGCAAAATATTAAATCTCTCTTGTGAATGATAAAAATGAATATATTGACGACGTAGTTTTGCAAAAAATTAAATGAAATAATTAAGTAGAAATTTAAAAAAAAGCAAATTTTTTGAATGAATAAAATATATGTAAAAAGATCAAACAGATATTTATAAAATAGTTTAAATATTCGACATGAAAGCATCGTGAAGATAAAAAGGAATAAAAACACAAATATCTCTCACAATTAAATACTTTTTGAAAAGTATGCATTTGTTAAACACATGTTTTACTATACTTTATTTATTTAGAATACTTTTGTATTTATGATGAGCTTCTAATTCCTATTCAGTGTTAATTAATTACTAATTCTTTATTAAATTTATAAACTTTTAATCCGGTTTTTTACACAGTATCAGAATAAAATCAGTAAAATTAAATGGTTTTAACTTAAATTATTTGTGTAGAAAAGTATTAACAGTTGCTTATATTTTTTTCTTTGTGTAATACGTATTATATGTTTCTTTTTACAGCTGCATTAATGTACCATTTTTAGAACGATATAATTTTATATTAAATAATTAAAACACAGGCAAAATTCAAAACATGCTATATAAATAATATAATCTGTAAGAAACTTTATTAACCCGGGAGCTGGCGCGCACTCAAAACTAACGTTAATGGTCGCGCGGGGTGACCGAGTCACACCAGTTCCTTTTTTTATAATTATTTTTATTGTACTCGATAAAAATTGTAATTCCAGTAAACAATTTAACTTTTAAGGACTTTAAAATTTTTCTTTCATAATTTGAGAAAAAATATTAATCAAGCTGAACCAAGAAGTTTCAAAAGTGCATGCCTTTAATAAAAGACACAAATCACAGACACTTTTCGCTAACATTATAGGAATGTTATTTGCAGGCAAAACTATCATATTTTGTTCAAGTTATTGTAGTTTTATTGTCCTTTGATGATTGACAAATAGCATGTTGAACTTTTTCTTGCATGTGTCTTTTTGACAGAGCAAAGTGTGTCTTGCGGTACACTTATGGCTTCATTTTTTTCTTGATGGAGTTCTTTAGGTAGCATTTGAAAATTTTCCTTTCAGCTCAAAAGTCTCATGTTCATCGCTTTTCTCAATATTCCTTTTGCTATCATGATTAATATGCATTAGTTCAGCAGCTCTTCTCTTGCTTGGTCAGTTTCAACTTCCTTCAATATAGATCCCAGATACCAATTCTTTTTTTAGATTCTGGTCGTTTACATTAAGAAGACACAGTACGATTCAATTCACCAAAATATGTCAAAAAATCAAATTTAATTTTTTTAGCCTAAATTATTCTATATATACTTTTCTATAACCTCACAAAATTTGAAAGCTCAAAACGCGTAAAAAACACAGAATTATGATAGCTTTCACGTTCGTTTTTATTCACATCTCTATGGCAAATCAAAACTTTAAACTGGCTTATCTCAGAAAGATAAAATAATTAGTTTGTCTTCATTTAAAATGCTAAGGCTTTTTTTTTATTGTGCCTAATGCTTTGAATTTTTTTTACCTATTACTAATAGTACATGCAACAAAAGTTGGTATGCGTTTTTGAATCAAAGCAATATTTATTTTTTTAAAAAAATAATTGAACTCAAAATTTATACATTTTTTAAGGAATTTTCAATAAACATTCATAAAAAGAAGTATTGCATGAATACCAATCATGTTAACGCAAAACCCATATCAACTTTTGTTGTACATAGTTTGATGTACTTGTAAATCAAATTTCAAGCATGTACGTAAATTTTTGTAGGAGGAGAGTAGCATTTTATAAAACCACTTCACAAATTTGAAGTTTTTTTCCTTAAAAAATTACATGGATAGCTTTTTATGAAATTTTGAGCACAAAATCTGTTTAACATAGTATACATACATAGGAGGCAACCAAAAATTTTTTTAAAATCTTTAAATTAAAATTTTTTGCTTAAATCGTACCATGTCCCCTTAATAAACCATAATAAGTCGTACAATACAGCAAATAAAAATCACTAAGTTGTTTAGAGGAGGTAAATGTAGCATGTTCATAGCAAATATTTTGGAACAAAAGTGGTGGCGCGGAGAACTCAGTCGATTGATTGAATATTAACGTCACACTGTTCAGCTACACGAGGGCTTTTGGCGACGGACCACGTAATTTTGAACCATGGTCAAGTGACGTGGACGACACATGAGCTGGCACCCCCCTCTCCTAACTACCATACCACACCAACGGGAGGACATTTCAGCTCTAGACAGATTTAACTGCATCGCTGCCCTACACGGCGGGTCTTTAGTGGTACTGGGCTCGAACTCGTGACAAGGCAAGCCACTATCCGATACATATACCACTCGGCTACCGCGGCCGAGAACTCAGTCAAAACAAGTACCTTAAGATTGTAAAAAAAATGTTTGTTACTTTCAAAAAAGAAAGAGTTATGTGATTTAATTGAGTCACCACTTACGTCTGTAAGCCTCATGTTATGCATTGCGGAGCATGAGGAGTTTTGCAAATAAATTAAATTAAAAAAATTCTCATGAAGACTGTCATGTAGGAAGTTGCTGTCAAAGAAGATTCTGTAACAAATAAATAGTTTTCAAAGAATTAACGATTTCGTAAGCTTAAGGGACTCTGCTCCCCTTGCGCCCACTTCCGAGTTAAAGGAAAATTCTTTCATTAAAATTCATGTGTATATATATATATCATTTATATTAAAATCTATAAATTAAAAGACTAAAAATATTAAAAATTACACCATTTATTGAATGACAAACATACATTTTAAAAATGCGCTGGTTCTATATTTATGCCGTTAAATTAGCAAACTAATAGGGAACTTTGACACTTTCTACTTTCTAAAATCATGGGTATGTGTGTGAAAAAACATTCCGTTATCAGATATGCGAGTTCAAGAACAATAACGTATTTTCATGCTCTGTATATTTTCCGTATAATATCAAATCCCGTATCAAATATGTTCGTTATTTGTGGAAGGATTTAAATTTTCTACTTGGAGCTAAAATGATATGAACGCATGCATTCGCCCTTCAGGTGTTTTCAGGAAAATCATAAAAGCAATGGCTTGAAGGTCACAGGGGTTTAGTTTTAAGAGAAGGAAGATTTTATATTCTTTTTATTTTTAAATAAATTCTTCGATTACTTGTTTTAAATATCTATTGCTGTTTCAAAGATTAATTGATAATAAATTAGAGTCTTTTTAGTAAACAAAAAGTATTCTATCTAAAAAAAGAATTTTTTACTTTGGTTTCTTATCTAAAATTCTATAATTCATTTTTTTTAAAAAAAAAATTTAATAAAGTTAATTTTAATGGATTTTTGCAGTTAATTTATAATTTCTATAAATGATATCGAATATAGGACAGGTACGCACTAATACGTAATAGTTTATTTCGATAGGTAAATTCTCAAATTGATAGTTCTACTTTTAGTTCGAAGACATGATAAAAATAACGCAGGATTTAAATTTAAAAATATAAGGCATTTCTCTTTAGGCTTGTATTGCGATTACAGCTTGGTTCTTTCAAAGTTATTTTATTTCCTACTAAATTATATATTTTCGGTACAAAACAAGATAAAATAAAGTTATATTCTACAATAGAGTTAAACTTATGTAACATGATACAATGAATTAATTCAAAACCACACATAGTTTTCTGTTTAACTTCGTAAAAAAAAGATATTGTAACGAATAATTTTCATTTAGTTCGTATGTTTAGTATTTTATTAAGTAGGTTAATAAATAGAAGTTGAAAATATTGCACCTTAATTATGGTGTTTAGAAAAATGGAGCACGTTGCAGGAGGTTTTTTTGACAACCATGGAGAGATCAGAAGCATGGTTGCTTATACGACGAGAATACTTCCTTTTCTGAAATCCCTTATGTGTCCAGAAAGAAATGAGACAAGTATGATAACTAAGCAATGTTTTTATGCGTATTCATTTTAATTCTGAAAGTGGACGTGTAATGAAAATATCGAAATAACTCAGGTAGCGTTGTGAGAGAAATTTTAATGAAACCCAAAATACAATCCAATCACAACACCCCGATAATATTAATCGTGATGTCTTCATTTGCACGACAACGTTGCTCAGCACATAAGCAAGACAACAAAGATAAATCTGTATAAAGTCAAATGGAGAGTTTTGAGTACCCCCTACCCTTTCTGTAATCCAGATTACCCCCTCCCCCATGTGTTTTCAATTTTCGATGAACTCGAGAAACACAGTGAGATTAGCGGTTTCCAACAAGCGATGTTTCCAAGGCGTGCATATTTAATTAGTTCAATCACAAGCTAAATGATTTATTTTTACCAACATGGCATTTTGTAACTATTATCATGATGGGATAAATGGCTAAAGAATATCAAACAATACTCTGTTGAGGCCTGTTAGTAAAAATACTGGAAAATACCTTTTTATTGACTGTACCTTAAAAACTGGTTCATAATGCGCTTTATATATAAAACTATCTTTGTTTAAGGTATCCGACTACGTTCGGAACCATGATTTTGCAAAAGCGTATAAATAGATAATATTTATGATATTTAGTGTCACTTAGATTAGAAAATGTATATAAAATTGTTTTAAGAATAGTATTACAATAAAAAATTATTTAAGTACAATATTTTGACAAAAAATGAACATAGAATGACCCATTTTAAAAATATTCTCCTTTTGTGAAAACTGCTTCTATTATAATAATATTTTGCCCGTATATAGCTCAGACCTCTGTACAGAGGCTCAACTAGAATTTTTGAAATATATAATTTAGAAGTGGGTTTATCCATATTTTACGACAACAGAGGGGAGAAATTTTTAGAAAAAAACGCCGATAATTATTTCAAAGGGTTGTAACTCTAAAAATAATGTGAATTTTTCAAAAATCATAGTTGAGCCTCTGTACAGAGGTCTGAGCTATATACAGGAAAAATATTATTATAATAGAAGCATTTTTCACAAAAGAAGGACATTTTGAAAAAAGATTATTCTACGTTAATTTTTAGCCGAAATATTGTATTTTAATAACTTTTTTTGTCAGAATGTCCTTAAAACAATTTTATGCATGTATTCTAATCTAAGTGACACTAAATATCATGAAAATTATCCATTTATCCGCCTTTTTAAAATGACGGTTCCGAACGTAGTCGGATACCTTAAGCTAAAGAATGATCCGAATTCGACTCATTTGCCTTATAGAAAACTACTGTGAGATAAAATCATATTACGAATTTCACGATGTATTGAAGTGCTTTAATATTCATTTTTGAAGAACCGTTTATTTCCAGAATAAAAAAATTATTTAATATTTTGCTTCTTACACTTTAAATGTCATAGTTAAAAGTGAAAAATATGTACAATTATTTGTCTGTTTGCTAAATTCTAAGGGTTAAATGTGAGATGTATGTATACCATAACAATTTGAAGTTTAAATCCTAAGGGGCCAATTTTTTTACCCAAAATGTTCCAAAAAAGGCACATTTTTCAATTCCTACTATTAGCTCACACTCTCTATTTATTTATTTATTTATCTTGGTGGAATTTTCAATCGTTAATAAAATATATTTTAAAGCGCTCAATTGAGCTGAAATTTTACATACATGATTATTTTGGAAGACAAGGTAATACAGTAATTTAATTATAATTAATAAAAATTTTAATTGATTAAAACTAATTATTTAAAAAATTACAAATATAGCCACGTTGGCAACTTAGCGACAATTTTGGTGACTTGTGTCAAAACTTGAAAAGGTTTTTTTTCTCACGTTTTAAAGCATTCAGTTATACTGAAATTTTATATACAAGATTGTTTTAGATGACAATACGATACTTTAATGATAATGAATAAAAATTAATTACCACTTATTGTTGTAATTCTGTCATATATATATATATATATATATATATATATATATATTTATATTAATAGTAACTATTTAATAAAAAGCTAAAATAAAATTTTTCTTTGTTAATTTACGTAGGAATTGATTTAGTTTTTTTTATATTACTTGTTTTATTGCACATGATTGAGCATAATAATTAACAGAATGGGAAAATAGAACAATTTTAATTTGATTTTCAATTTTAAAGTCTTCCCATTACTTTTTATTTTATAATTGTGAAACACAAATAAACCATAAATGTTTCTTTTTATAAGTACACTCAGCATGCTATGAAAAATGTTTCATATATCTTAAAATAATTCCTTTCACACTTACAAAAAAATTTTATGTTCGTGCCTCTTTTTCAAATGTTGGGGATTTTGTGTGTGTGCATACATTAATGCTCACACAATTTGAAATGTGGTGCAATACTGTGTTTTCCTTTGCAATGGGGACAATATCGGCTTTTTGGATTATCTTTCTATTTTAATTTCTTCTGACAACAACACATTGCACACAAGCAACCATTGCACATTGCTTTGCCGATTACTATTCTTTATCGAATATTTTCAAAAATCTGAATTCCTGCCTTCAATGAACAATTCCCGCCTTCACCACAAAGAAAGTCCCGGATGAAAAGTATTTCAGCACCATGAACAAACTGCATCTCTTAAAAACACTAGCATTAATAATCTCACATCAAAAATTAAAAATATGTACAAAACAAAAATAGAAAGAAGAAAATATTAGTGCTAATACAGAGTAAGGGGAAAACCAGATAAGGGGTTAAATTATGCTGAAACATTTTTTTTTGTGTTAAAAATGCATTTTGATTTTGAATAACACAGCTGAAAAAAGTAATATAACTGGCGAAAGTTAAAAATAAATTCTCTTTTTCGACATTCAAAATTTGGTATTTACATAGATTTCACGCCGAACTTCTTTTAAATGAAAAGGGTGTTCTTAACAGAAACAATAGACTTGTGCAGTACAGTATTTCTTGGGAGCCTATTAAAAGTATAAACTAGTCTATTTTTCATAACTATGCGGATTTTTATCTGTAGGTTTCTAGATAGTTGTAGTATAAAAATTTGCATAGAAAATTATAGGATATTCTAAACATTTTATGTAAATATATTTTTCAAAATTCTTTAAGTTGGCTTACAAATATCATTTTGTAAAAATGGGTTTTAGAATTAATAATAAAGCAGTTATACTTCATGTAATCAAATTTTTAAGCGTTGCAATGGTTCTAATTTATGCAAAGAGTTTTCGTATCTGAGAGTCAAAATACAAAAGTATAATTTAAGTATATTGTATTCTCCTCTTAAAATTATTTAAAAATTTAATTTTAAAAGCCCCATAAAAGCTTCTAAATTAATCGAATATTTTTTAAGTCTCACCAAAAGATTGAAAAACTGTCTAAGAATTTAAAACAGTACTGAAAGGGGGAAAAATTGGGGAAAAATTATGAAAGAAAATAGTATTTATTATATATTTTTAAAATTATGGAGCCATTTTAGTATTGGAATAGAAATGTAAAAAAACTAAATTTTAATGATGTGTAAAATAATGCAGGGTTGTTGCTTTTTCATGTTTGTATGTACCTTTCAACAGAGCATTAAAATTCACAATTATTTAGAAATCAATTTGAGGAAATCTCAGCATAAGCTAATAAAATCTAAGCTACTTTTCAAACTTAACTTCGTAACAATGCTCCACTGACTCTAAAAATAAAAATAAAAGTTCACCTATCTTCTAACCTCGGATTTAATAGAGAGATCGAGTTTATCAGTACCACATCTCTCTTCCTACAATAAATAAATAAATAACTGCATTTATTTGCAATGGCTTCCTTCTATTGGTCTGCTATACGAGGAAGATAATATGTTAAAAAAAATCTCTATCACTGAATTTTCCTCTACTTCTTAAAGAAAAGAAATAATAAGTATCCAGCTATATAGCATCTTTAACGACTAAAGATACTGGAATAGTTTTTATATATGTCTAGAGATACAGATGGGAAAAAAAGTACATATTTTTTGGATAAATAATATAATTGGAATTTCCCTATGGATGAGAGACGGCTATGGGTGTAACAATTTTAAGCAGAATTATCATTTCTAAGGTTATCATTGTGTTTATTTAAGTTATTAGAGCAGCGTTTCTCAAACTGATAACTCTAAAAGGGGGGCGCGAGCATATTGAAAAGTCGAAAACAAAAGATTTTTTAAAAAGTTATCAATTTACTGAAAGTAAACAAAAAAAGACTTTTTGATATAATAGAAAGTAAAATAACACATTTTCACTGATATAACACATTTATAAATGTTTCAGTACTGCGCAAATTATTTTATAATTAATTTAACAATACTAAGTTAAGGTATACGAATGCGTTCGAAACCGTGATTTTAAAAAAAGCGCATAAATGGATAATCGTCATGATATTTAGAGTCACTCAGATTAGAATACATACATAAAGTTGTTTTAAGGACATTTTGACAAAAAAAAATTATATAAATACAAAATTTTGGGAAAAAATTAACTTATAATAATCTTTTTTCAAAATGTTCTCCTTTTGTGAAAAATGCTTCTATTATAATAATATTTTGCCTGTATATAGCTCAGACCTCTCTACAGAGGCTCAACTAGGATTTTTGAAAAATTCGAATTATTTTCAGAGTTACCACCCATTGAAATAATTATTGGCATTTTTTTTCTTAAAATTGCTCCCCTCTGTTGTCGTAAAATATGGATAAATCCATTTCAAAGTTATATATTTAAAAACTTCTAGCTGATCCTCTGTAGAGAGGTCTGAGCTATAAACAGGCAAAGTATTATAAAAATAGAAGCATTATTCACGAAAGGAGAACATTTTGAAAAAAGATTATTCTAGGTTTATTTTTTGTCAAAATATTGTATTTAAATACTTTTTTTTGTCAAAATGTCCTTAAAAAAATTTTATATACATTTTCTAATCTAAGTGACACAAAATATCATAAATAATATCCATTTATACGCTTTTGAAAAATCACGGTTCCCAATGTAGTCGGATACCTTAAGAACAAGTTTAATAATCACAAATGTCCCCGTGGGCTTCTTACATTTAAAAATATGTTCAAAAATTAACAATTATATTAATATATTGTATTATATACAATTAATTCTTTAACTGCCGAATAAAAGTTACGTTATTAGCTCCCCAATGCCACGTAGGCGTGCCTATGTAAAGTATTGGTGGGGGGGGGGGGGATGGAAGAAAAGCAATAAAAATAAGCAAATACTCTGAAATAAATAAATCAAAATCTTTTTATTGCATTCCAAAGCCTTCGGAATAATTTTATGAATAGCATCGCACAGAAAAGATCGTACTTTGGAACGACGTATATATATGTCCGGAACAATTAACGTTTGAACTGTACGAGACGTATATGCACGCAAATGACACTTAAGGTATCCGACTACGTTTGGAACCGTGATTTTAAAAAAGCGCATAAAGGGATAATTTTCATGATATTTAGTAT
>BMAV01002490.1:33973-58559 GCA_019973955.1 Trichonephila inaurata madagascariensis | reverse complement strand
TGAGCTGTTATGGTAAAGCTATGGTGTACCAAACCAATCCGTCAATACGATTGAAGGTGCCACACAGTAGGAAATATTCGAACCAGTTTGATTCCTTTCACCATACATTCAAATTTATGGAATAGGGATTAAGATTTCAGATTTCAGATTTTATTATGTATTAAATATGCAGAATTTAAAGATATTTATTAACATTCGAATATATCCTTTATATATTTGCCATCTGTGAAAGATTTGCAAAAGTAGCTACATAACGAGCAATTCCGAAACTATATTCGTCGCTTTAGGTTTGTTTCCAAATGTTTGACAGAAGATGTTTCTTATGTACAGTAATAGCTCTTTTTATAATCATATTTCTTATCTACTTTCTTAAACGTAGGCTGTTGTTTAGTTTGAAAGGGTCTTTGTACGCTTGACGCTTGACATAACACACATACAGCTAAATCTTTTTGTTGTATGAATCCAAATTCATTCATCTAAAAGTCTTAAGGTATCCGACTACGTTCGGAACCGTGATTTTGCAAAAGCGTGTAAATGGATAATATTTAAGATATTTAGCGTCACTTAGATTAGAATACATGTATAAAATAGTTTTAAGGACATTATGACAAAAAAAATTATTTAAATACAATATTTTGGCAAAAAATTAACTTAGAATAAACTTTTTCCAAATGTTCTCCTTTTGTAAAAAATGCTTCTATTGTATTAATATTTTGTCTGTATTCAGCTCAGACCTCTGTACAGAGGCCCAACTAGAATTTTTGAAATGCATAACTCGGAAGTCGATTTATCCATGTTTTACGAAAACAGAAGGGAGAAATTTTAAGAAAATACGCCGATAATTATTTCAAATGGCTGTAACTCTGAAAATAATTTGAGTTTTTCAAAAATCATAGTTGAGCCTCTGTACAGAGGTCAGAGCTATATGCAGGCAAAATATTAATAGAATAGAAGGATGTTTTACAAAAGGAGAACATTTGGAAAAAAAGGTTATTCTAAGTTAATTTTTTGCCAAAATAGTGTATTTAAATAATTTTTTTTGTCATAATGTCCTTAAAACAATTTTATACATGCATTCTAATCTAAGTGACACTAAATATCATGAAAACTATACATTTATGTGCTTTTTTAAAATCATGGTTCCGAACGTAGTCGGATACCTTAAATTAAAAGTAGCTTATAGCGCATGATGTGCATCAAACCAAACTCTGTTTTCGTTTGAAACCATGCACGATATCTGTATATCAGCGTTATGAACCAAAAGGAGTTACAGAAAAAGCTTGAGAGGCGCAAGCTCACGGATAAAGCAATTTTACATTACGTGATAACTTTGTTGAGTAGTGTAGAGTGCTACTGAAAATTGTACCGGGTGCCATAGGTTGCCGATTCCTGATATATATCTTTTATTTTATTATAATGCTAAATTTATATTCTTGATTAAAATAAATGAAGTTAAATATGGAATATCTGAAAGAGTATTTTAGATCAGGCAAACGGGCATACATGTTACATTCATACGAGTTCATAATAATATTATCAGACAGAAATTAGGCTTCAAGTGTTAGAGTTCTGAAGCTGAAACGAATAAGCAGCTTAAACAATGTCATTGTTTTTTTCAATAAAAAAGCATGATCATGGAACAAAGATTACCCACTTTTCCAAACCGCTATTAAGACTTCCAACTTTTCCTCCAGATGTATAAAATGTATCTCATTACGTCGCTTCCCCATCATTAGAAAAGCAAACAAAAAAAAAGGTGCGGAAGAAAGATGCAACTCGTATACCCACATTCGATCTTCACCATCACGAAGCAGAGTGAAAAGAAAGACAAGCGAGAACATCTCCAAAAGGAGGATAATAAGAGGTAATAGACGCCCGGCCTCATTCGCGGAATCGGAAAGAGTGTTTGTTGGCCGGTTTTCCCGCAGGAATATCACTCGATGAAACAGGGTCCGATCGAGGCTACAGCTGCACTGGGCCCCCGAGCTGTTGGCATTGTTTGTAAAGAGGCGGCAACACGCCTTTGATCACGGGAGGCCTCAAGATGATGCTGTTTCTAAATGGAACGTTAATACTCTTTCATGTCGAGTACTTTTTGATGATGACCTGCTTCTCTGTGTTAAATCAGACATTACTCTATTTGGGTGGGAAGATGAGTTATTTCACACATTTTTTTTTTGTTAAAGTTTAGCAATTATTGAAGAATTTTCCAATTTATGAAAAATAATTGAGTATATTTTATTTTACTCTAAAATCTTTCGATAGCGTAAGATAGTACTCAATTAATAATTTAAAACTGTTATGCGATTTTATGCGATTCGGAAATTTTTCAGCTTAAATGTATTATTTTAAATTACCAGCTCATTGGTTATTTATTAATGTTGAGCTTTGAAGTAACACAAAAGTTACTGATAAATCTCCAGGAAGGGATCTAGCCCACCAATCTCCAAACGTCCACTCGATCCAACGGGAGAACTTTGAGCCTCATAGGTTTGGCGCACCTCCTCTACTCTTTACACGGTGACTTTTTAGTGGCATTAGGACTTTAACTCACAAATCGTCAGTATATAAAACAAGTAATATAAAAAATAGTTTTTAAGTCAATTCCTATTTAGATCAACAACGAAAAATTTTATTTTAGCTACTTTTTATTAAATAGTTACAATTAATATAAATACGTCTATACATAGGACAGAATCACAACATTAAGTGGTAATTAGTTTTTTTAATTATCATTAAAGTATCGTATTGTCCTTTTAATTTCAATCCAACTGAATGCTTTAACACGTGAGAAAAAAACCTTTTCAAGTTTTGGCACAAGTCGCCAAAAGGGTCGCCAACGTGTGGCTGTGTAATTCTTTAAAAAATTAGTTTTAATCAATATATATTGCATTGTCATCCAAATTGATTCTGTATATAAAATTTCAGCTCAATTCAGCGCTTTAAAATGTATTTTATGAACGATTGAAAATTCCACCAAGATAAATAAATAAATAAACAAATTAATAAATAAATAAATATATAGACAGTGCGAGCTAATAGTAGGAATTGAAAAAGGTGATTATGATCTTGTAATTATGAACACTCGGTTACCCTCATCTTTTTTCATTGCAGACAATTTCATCTAAATGCTTATTACGCAGTGTTTTAAACATTTTATATTTATGGCTTGGCAATGAATTGTTTTACAAAACTGAAGTTTGTACTGGACTGATAAATACATTCCATGTACTTATATTTCATTAGCAAAATTCATTTTACCTGTGGCTTTCAAGAGGAGGATGGGTTGGTGGTTCAATCTTCCATAAACCAACAAATTTCTAATTTTTACTGTAGAGAATGTCCCTAAGCGTTTTCATCTATGTGCTCTATGTGCTACCCCCTGTCCGTGGATCAAATACTACTGATCCGCACGAGAGACATTAAATTATTTCCATTTTATTTACTGCGGTACATTTTTCTTGGGTTCGGGTTACTTTTTATGAAATTCACTTTATATTCATTTTTGGTGTAGCTTTATTTTATTCTGAAGGCACGTTTAAACACACAAAAAATTAAAATAAAATTATTAAATCAAAACAATCCAAAATATAAACAGTCAACGTCCTCCCCCTCAGCGCCATACCCCCACCTAAAATTATCCAATGTTGACCGGTCTGCGTTGATAAAAAGGTTGGGGAACTGCTCTATAGAACGTTCCCCCTCCGATAAGAGAAGCCACTGTACGCCACTGCATTTTACGCGTCTTGTTTGTACGTATTCTAAAAAACAAAGTAGTGGAGCTTACAAATGTAAACTCAAACGAAGAAATATTGGATTGATTTACTTAGCATGCTTTTGGATTGGAAAAAGAATCGCAGAGTTGAATTTAGTAGTTTTAAGCTGTAATTAAGAATGACACATGTGTAATTACCTCAGATTTCTAACTTACATACCATCGATTAATCGATTTTTATTTCACAGGCAACAGTCGTTATTATTGCGCACAATGTGTATTTGGTGTGCTAGATTTTGAACCCGTGATTCATATCAAGTATCAGTGAGGGATATTAATTCATAAAAAAAGAGAGAGAATTATCAAATTTTATAAAAGAATAATGCAATTATATTCCCCTCTTGCAATAATTAACTCATTCAGAATTATCTAGATTAACAAATATAAATGAAACATTGGCTTAGAGGTAGCATGCCTGTCTCGTTAGATTTTCTGGATGCGAAAATCGCAAGCACGCATGTCATATGATTATGTGGCATGGGAAAGATCCCTTGAGTATCAATTTGGCTCTCTGGAAATCTCGGCAAAATTAAGTCACGGGCATATTTAGCATCCGAAGAGAGTTGGAATTGGTTGAAATTCAAACGTCACAATTTGGTAGCCACCAATGAAATGACTTCCATTCGTGGGGACTTGATGTGTCTTCAAAGGCTTAGTAGCTAAAATGAAGCCCCATTGGGAAAACACATAAATGAAATGAAATAGCAGCGGTAGTCGGGTAGGCTTGGCCGTAAACTCGTGGTTGGTGTTGTTTTTGTCAAGTGATAGGTTCGAATCTTGGTGACACTAAAAGATTTTCTGGTACTTAACTCGACCTGACACCTCACTCTCCAAACTTCCATGTCAACTTGGGGACTTTAAGCCTCAACCACAAATTTAATGCGTATCAACCCCACTACACAGTTAGTCTTAAAGACCATCGAACCAACGCTTCGATTGCAACAACACCAGACAGGACACGACCACTTGGCTGCTGTTACCTGTAGATATTACTTTTAGAAAATAATGTAACACAAAAATTATTTAAATGATAATTTAATCACAATAATTTGAAAATTATTCATTTAAATAAAATAAATGTATGCATAGTTAGAAAACTTGAAAAATTTAATATAAAAAAACTACTTAAAAAATATATCAATTTTTCATCTCAGCAAACATACCTGTTCTATCAAAAATCGGAAGAGTTTTTCAAAAAAGTATAATCTGAACAAATAAGTATTTCAATATTTCAGTATGTGTGTGTCTGGGTGTACGTAAAGCTGTCTAATACTTGAAGAGCATTTTGAAAAAAACTTTTATTTCCTTATAATTTTTTTTTGATATAATATTCAAAGATAAAATAACAAATGAAAATATACAAAACCTAGAAAGATGCCCTAGTATATTACATTAAATGTTTCACATATCTCATTTTAATGTGTCTTACAGTTTTCGTACAAATAAGCTATGATTTCGGCCCGTGATTATTTTGTTCGATTATATTTCACTAAATTTTCATATCATAAGCTAAATTTAATTACTGCTCATTTTTAATTGTTGAGAATTTTCGTAATTTTTAAATTAAGAAACTGGTATATTCTGTTCATTAATTTAAATACTATTTTTCAGTCTCTTATCCAAATATCTTTTTTAAATGTGAATAATTAATAAATTTTACTATTTTTTTTTGTTTTTATCCAAATGCTTAAATTAATTGACCACATGTATAATAATTTAAGAACTAATTTCATTTTTAAGTTTTTGCTTTTATTGTCACTTTTTTTTGTGTGTCCTTGTATTAAAATTTGCTGCTCATACAGGCAGTATAGAATTATTGCATGCAATATTATTCCCCGTAAAAATGTTGCAGAAGAGCAAATGAACTGATTCTAAATACTGTATAAAATATGAAACTAATCCAAGCATTAATTTTGAGTCAGTGTTTGCATGCATTCATTCCCACGTGTATCATTTTAAAATTTAAAGTATTTAACAGTAATTAGCGGTCACACATTATCATCAACTTTATGATGAATAATTTTCTAATCTTCTTAAATATCTATATATATATAATGCCTTTTACATTAATTTAACTTCAATTTACGAAGAACTTAAAGATAAATTTTAAATATCTTGTTATATATTTCTCACACGAGAGATAGATCTTCAAATAAACTTATTCTATTCTAAAAATATTTTAGATGACATCTTTCCTTTTCAAAAAAAAAGGTAAGATTTATTTAAAAGGATTTCGAGTGAAAATAACCAGTCTAGCCAGCTTTTACTGTCTTTCAAATCTCAAAATATACAATGGTCGGATTGCATTTGATGGCTTAAAGGACGATATCCTTGAAATGTCTGACAGAAACTTGTCTTTTATCTTCATTTACACTTATTTTGTAATATTCGACAAAATCCAGATAAGTCGACATTCATCTTAGGGCATTTGACAACTTATCCTCAAAAGTAGCCTTGTCACCTAGGTCTCTTTGTAAAAGTATAAAAATGTGAAAGAATTCTGATTTTTATTTATATTAAGTTGAACACATTTTTTTTACAGTTATTTTTTCCTGAATTCACTTTGTTGTCTATTTTATTTTTCGTATTAAATTTTATCCTTCTAAGTGACTGATTTTTTTATATGATGTTTGAGGTCATTCGTTCATCTAGCTTAGAAAAAAAATCAGTTTTTTTTTTAAAAAAATTTTTTATTTTATATGCTTTCCGTAACTGTTTTTTTTTTTAGTTTAATGTAAAATTTTAGAAGCAATATAATTGTGTACTGTTAGTTATCAATTAAAATTCCACATGAAAATTTATTTTATGGAGAAGTTTAGTTTAAGCTTAAAAGTCGACGCTTTCTTCACGATACACAAAATCCATTTTTTTAATTAAAAAATATTGTAATTTTAAAAAGAATTATTTTTGTGTACATATTTGTTGATAAATTTGTGTTTTAAAGTTAGAAGCACTTAATATATCCATTGTGTTTCATTGAACATTATAAGATTGAAAATTCGATACATTCTACATTATAGGAAATGAAATATGTGAAATACATATATAAATAAATAAACCACTAAATTTAAGGAGAAATAAATTAAAATATCAAAATATGGAAATCCACAAGGAAGATGAGAGATTTTGTGGGGCGTTATAAGTAAAAAAAAATCCCTTTTTTGAGATATTAGAACTACAGACTTGCAATTTGTCAAATATGTCTCTTTTGTTGAGTTGAGATCCACTAAGAACGATTTTTGCGAAAATGGACTCCTAAGAAGGGATAAAGGAGTGTAAAAAACAAATATATTTCTGCGTTAGAAAGCAAGAATATTTTTTTTTTTGGAATCACATAAGCTGAACACTTTGATTTGGATATCAATAACTTTAAGACTATATATAATCATACAACATTATGAAATACCCTGCAAAGTGGGTGGTTAATGAGTACTAGTTACATAAATTCGTGTATTTATTTGAAATATATGTTTTTATTTTGTTTCGTCCTTAATATTTAAAAACATTGTGATAATTACACCATTTTGCTTTTTAAAATGTAAAGTAAAAAAATATATATATTTGTAGAACTAGCCAAAGATTATGGACAGTACTGGTCTGAATATTATTTCCACATTGGGTTGGCTTGGTCAGAGGAAACAAGTGTATCTCCAGTGGATACCTTCTCATGTGGGTGTGCCTGGGAACGAGACCGCTGATGAGCTGGTTGGTGTAGGGGTTGTGATCTTCCTGACCCTAGCTCCTCTATCTTGAGCCATTCTGAAATTCATTCCCTCAACAGAGTTAAAATGAATTTGACTTGGCCCAAACCTCCTGCTCACAACTAGAAGGCAGCTATGAGTCCTGGCTATGAGCTTTTGTCCCTATGTCTACAGAGCAGGAATTCCAGGGCTGTTCAGATGGTCTTAGCGAGCTTTAGAAGCGGTAATCTGAGTGATATAGCCTTTGTGAAGGGGGTAAAGTCTTTCTATACCTGTCCCTGCTTTCTCCCTGCTCATCTTCTGAACTGCTGGGACATATCCCAGGGACAGTTGTTTGATGAGCAGGATCTGGCTTGTGACATTCTCTTGCGGAAAGTTTAAATGGACGTGATGTAGGCTTTCCTGATCCAAGGGTATTTGAAACATCAACAATAACATGTAAAGTTAGAAATCTGTTCGGCTTCACAATATGGGAAGCAAAATAGAGGAAAATTATTGAAGAAACTATTCGTTAACGGTGATTTTAGTGTAAAAACCGCTTTCCGTACAGACGACGATTTTATACAAATGTAACTACTGTTTAAACACTGAGTTGGGTGTGTGAGGTTAATAGTTAATTGTTAATTGTTGATCGTGAAATCTAAGAATATCAAAAGGTGAACTGCGACTGGTAGATCGCCATCCTGAAATTAATTCTCTTCCTGGGGACGTAGATAACATTGAGCTGACCGATCTATCGAGGCTCGAGAAGGATCGTCCCAAGGAGGCCCGACTGAATTTAAGTGATTTTCAATAAATCTATATGTGTCAGATCAAGGCTTAAGATTTCAAATTGCTCCCAAAGGAAAGTATAAAGTTGTAGATCCTTTAAAAAGTGTTAAAGATAGAGTAAAAGTAGCTATATATATATATATATTTTAGATCATATCTACTTCTTCCCCGAACCCTCCTACACCCGCGACCTTCTGGACGTGACAAAATGATGCAGCGAGCATGGTTGAACTAAACAGCCAACTGTATATGCTCAGGGTTATTAAGAGAGGCAACGTAGAAAAGCACTGGTTTTTTTTACTTAGTGAGTCTTGTTGTCTATATATATATATATATATATATATATATATATAATTATATATTTCATTATGATTTTTGAATATCGTGTAAGAATAACGGGGTCTCTCCTAATTAGGCATTGATTTGAACATCCTGTGTTAATATATGTACGTATACATATCTCTCTCTTTCTCTCTCTCTATCTCAGTGTGCGTGTGTGGATAGAGAGAATAATAAGAATTATTTAACCCTGTACCTACCTACGGTACTTATAAGTACCATTCCCTTTAAAACTACATAGAATAATCATTTTTACGAATACTGTGACGATACTTAGCAGGAATATTCTTTTAAATCCACTCTTCCAAGATATATGGCAGCATGGGTTCTCTGATGAGTATTTTAGCGGGGAAGGTGAATAATTTTATAGCATATATATATAAATTGCGTTTTAAGCGGATTGCGAAGATTGTTCCTTTTTGTTCCAAAAAAATAGTTAATGTCAAAAGATTAATGTCTTATTTTTTTTGAATGTTAATGAAGACCTTAGAAAACGATTTGACTATTTATTTTCAGTGAACAGTGTATATAATTAATTTTACAGTTGAATATCTTTAATTAGTTAATTAACTCAAACGGATTAAGTTTCCCAAAGTTGAGTGTTTTATTTATGTATACCCCTTAATTTCCAATGTAATGATCCAATATATATATATATTGCATGAGAAAAACTGCAGTAAATCATAATGCGGTAGATAAAGGGTTAAAAAAGTTTTGCAAGCCTAAGGGGTAGTTGCAATACTTTTACAGGCAACAATTATCGTAAAACGACATAAAAACGTTTTCACTACGTGTTGTGAGTTTTAAAACGACGAGACACTTGTATCAATTGAAATGAAAGTATTTTTTTCATTTTTCAGATAAGAACCTTTCTTTCAAAAAATTGCATGAAACTTGATATTTAAGACATAATTCAACTTGTATTAGTTATTTGAGTAACGAACTGAATATAGATATTCCATAATATCTCATTAATTTTCTACATGCATATTCTTTGGAGCATAACTTTAAAAGATTTAACAATTTACATCAACAAGAAGCCAATACTTGCATTATGAAGTTTTTTTTTAATGTATTCTTACTGAGCAGAATTTATTGACCCTCCAGGATATTTTGAGTTTCACATTCAAAAACTTTTTTCAACTGTGTTGTTTCAAGAAACTTTCACCAAAATTTTAAACTTTTTTTCAGCGAAGCTTTCTAAATTCTTTCAAATGTACTTTCAGTTGTCATGCTTTAAAATTTATGGGTAAGGAAAATGATGTTCGGTTTTCTTTATAATGTTCCTCTAAGAAAAATGAACATAATTTCAAGTGTTTAAGTAAGGTAATAAGACAATTTAAGTTTTAAATATGAGATGATTTTCATTGTTAAAAAACTATGCATGACTTGTTTTTAATGAGAAATGTCTTTTCATTTCCTTTTTTTTTAGAAATTTTTAGAGACCATTATTTTATGAGTTAAACGACTGATGATTATTTATACTTTTTTTGAAAAGGAAAAGAATTATTAAAAGCTATCATTTAAAGTTCTTAAATTCTTAAAAAACATGCTATGAAAATACGGAAACTAAAAATTTTTAGTTGTACTAGACAGATTGTACTTGATTATTGTTTCAAATTTTTTAAAAAAAGGTGTCACACACAAATTGAATGTTTCAACCCATAAAATTAATTATAAAATTCAGATTACACAGCCATGAACTCTGTTTGTACTGAAAATATACTTAAAGGGGGGAAATATGATCAAAAAGGGGTCGAAATTTTTAACCCGGTTAATACTGATTATTTTATCGGTAGAATTAATTGTTTTATTTTTAAAAACTATTTTCACGATGTTTTGATGAAATGATTTAAAAAAAAAAACACATCAAAATTCAAATAATTTTATGTAAAAAAAAATACCAATAAATTTATGTAATGAATATCTTCCTGACTACAAAATCTTTTTTCGATCATAATTTTCAAAGTTTTTTTTAAAATAATTCTTAAAAAAAATATTTAAAAATCTGCTTTAAATTGTTAAATTGTAGAAATATATTCAAGGCATTTGTAAACTATGACTCTGAAGTCAAATGCAAAAGTATCATTTGCAAGTTATTTTATTTTCTATTTCTGAAAAACAAAAGTATTGATGTTCAACTGCCTTAGTAAATATTTCAAAATTTATTTATTTTTTTTAAAAGTCATTTTATTGCATTTTCTAATATTAGTTATAATATTAAGTCAGCCACAGAAATGACCTTTGAGATACATTGTATCAAAATTACTCTATATATGGTACAAAGTGTGTATAGTACATTGCCCGATGCGGCTCTGTTTTCGAAATGAGGCCACCACCTTCAGTCCTGGGGGCTTTTGTCTGGTTTATTTAGCTATAATGGAGGAAAAGTTGGCTGTATTATATTTCAACTAGTAAATCGTGACTTTGCATCAAAACATTAGATATAAATCTATTTTAAGCTCAAATAAAAACATCGCCTTTTCAGCACTCTACTTGCGGGAATGCCAGCGAAAACTATAAAAGAGTATCTTTCTGGTTTCATTAATTTGTCAGAAGAGACACAAAAGTCTTTAGAAACTAAACGAGGCTACATCAAGTGTCTACTTCAAAGTGAAAATTAGCATAAAGTTTTCCTTTTTTTTTTTTTACGCCACTTTAAGAGGCGTCCCAATTCTTGATTGATTATTTTTGCAGTCTCGAAACATGACCTAATACTTGACCACTGCTGAGGATTTCTTTCACCTGATGGCAACATGTCCCATTTTGTCATCGTCCGTTTTCTGATGTCCCTACCCGAATTTGCTATTTGGCCCAACCCAGACTTGTTTTCTAAATAGATGGGAACTATTATTATTTTTTTTAATTAATCACTTTTTTAATTGCACGTATTATCCCCGACTTTTAGAGAGAGAGAGAGTCCTAATTTTTTTTGTTGCTGTGGTTTTCTATTTTTTGATGCTTGTAGCGTAAATATTGCCCGTGGGCTTATCAAGCTCATATTTTTTTCGAAGAAACGAAAATAAACTAGATGTTAAATGTTGACCTTTGGTCTAGTTCGTTGGGCTTTCTAAGAATCATTATATGGGCAACATGTATCAATTGCGAAGCATGTAAGCTTGTAAACTTACATAAGCAGTATCATTTGTCAGAATAACTGCATTTTAATTAATTATGTCTTTTTAACAAATTGATTCGTCGTAATTATTTTTTTTTACTTTTGAAATGTTATACTTTTAAAAACGGTAGATTGGAATTTTTTTTAATTGCATCTTTTTTATTCGCAAATCCTTGAAAGTAATTGTGTAGTTCTAGAAAAAGTTAAGATAAAATTTATTCTTAAACATCCTTCAAAATGTATACTAGAAATAGTTACAGATTCCAAATAGTTTATTTTTTGATTGTTTGAAAGATAAGGTACTTAAAAAGTACCACGAAATAAAATTTAAATTTTTTTCAAAGTAGGCCTTTATTACGTTTGTTTTGTCTTAACTGCATTTTAATAATAAAATATTTTTTTAATTATGCCTTTTTGTATACGTATATAACATCTTTGTTTATAAGAATAAGTTTGTAAAAAGTACGTATAAAAAACATTGCCTTTTTTTATAAAGAAAAACAATACAAATATGTCATTCAAAGCATGTATTGTACGAAAAAATAAATATTTATAAACTTTCATTTTGAGAAAAAGCTTTCACTTTAGACTAAACTTGAACTTGTTTATTTTTCCATTTCTAGCATAATGCTATATAAAATTAAACTGTAAAGGATAAATTTGTTTTAAATTGGATTCTTTTTAAATAGAATTTTTTAAGATTTTGAAGGACATATTCAAAAGAAAGAGAGAGATTTTGGCTCTAAAGTTTCCAACAATAAATTTATTTTAAAATTCACATTATGAACACCTTTTATACAATGAAGAATTTCTTCTTGTTGTTAAAGGAAGACACATTTTCTAGAATTTACAGTGCTCAAATAAACTTATGTGAGCAATTTTTTTAAAAAAATATCTCTAATTATAAGCATAAGTATAAGAAATAAAACTTTAACACAATAATGAATTTTCAAATATATATTTCTGTCACAAACTGATGTATCTTTAAGAAATATTAAACTTTATAAATAAAAAATTACCAAATTTATTGAAGGAGTTAAAAAATTAAGAACTACAAGCAAATTATAATAATTAAATGTTTGTAATTAACTCTCTGAATTGTTTTAAAATGTTATATCACATAACTATTTGTGACGGGCTCACGCGTCTTTTCTTTAACATAACCTCTGGGTTCTTTGGTGGCCAAGATTAATGACAACTCTTTTCCAACCAAAACCCAAGAAGCGAAATGTGAACAAGAAATGCAAATAAGATAGCTTTTAAAAGAACAGAAGTTTCAGTAAGCGAGATGGCATTTTGGGGAATGTTATGTTTGGAAGAGATACAAGCGTGAATTGACAGCTTATTGTAAAGTTACCTGGAAACCTAACCATTACTACAAGGTGCATACCATTGCACGCTCGCCCAGACGTTTTCATATAAAGACTGAAGTTAGGTTTGGATTAAGGTAGGACTGATTATTTGATATTAGGACTTGTAATATTATTAAAAGTGAGAGTAGGTGGATAATATAATTATTTAGAGAAAGTGGTCTAAATTGCGCGATTCGGTTTAACTATCATTGTGTGTGTTGTTCATTATAGATTCTCACTCATTTAAATTTGTATAAATTGTTAGACATTTAAGTTCTATTCTTAATAAAGTCATATTAAGAATTTAAAATGTCTATTCCTTTTACAAACCCTACACCTCTGGCTCACGCTGACAATCAAAGATACGGTCACCAAAGAGGGGCGGTATCACATATTTAAAAACTCATTTAAAATTCAATGAAATCAATCCAAATACTTTTAACCCAAAAATTAACTAAAAGAGTCAAATTTTCAAATTTATTCCAATTTTTTTTTATTGGTTTATGAAAACGAAATCCAATCCAAACTGGTTCTTGTCCTTTCGTGTTTTAAACCATCCACACCATGAACAGAAGAATGTTTTAAAATGCAATCTCAGTATTCTTAGGAAAAAATGACAAAAATTCTGAGGAATTTGAAAAATATTGTTCATTTAGAATTTAAATTCAAATACCTCTCACGTGTTTATGCGTTGGCGTAGTCCTGGACATAAGCTCGTGCATAATAATAATTAGAAACGAGAAACCGATATGGTGTTTACAAGTGTGTATTCAGATATTTAAGCCTTCCTCTGATACAGGTGTTATAAATTTCCGCCTCCCAGTTGTTGCCATTTCATCTATCTAATCTATGAAACGCAAGCATACTTATTTCCCGGAAGCATTAAACAGACTTAAAATATTTATAAAGAAAAGTGCGTCCTTCACTTTTTACCTTGCCGTCGATAAATTGTAAAAGCGGTTTCGACCATCTGTTAAATTTTTTTATGTTTATTTTGTGCAATAAAGAAGGTATTTGATGTGTATTAATAAAGCTGAAGGTCGGAATGAAAACTGATCCAGATTTTCTTGATGCACATCCATCAATGTAAGAGAATTGATTGTCGAGGACATTTTTTTCAATGAAGTGAAGAATGTGTTAATGCTGTATGTTTAACGGTGTCTTCCCGTAGTGTTAAAAAAATAGATTCCAGAAGAACATTTTTTTTTTTCGAATAAAAAAAAATTGTGATCGTATTATGTGCTCATCTTCACATTATGTGCTCATCTTCATCGATATTATGTGCTAACTTCAACATTATGTGCTCATTACCATCGACATTATGTTTTAATTTCATTATACTTTACAGAAGTCTTCAACCTGGCCACCGTGGAATCCTAGTATTCCCTAGAACTTTGAAATGGTTCCGCAAGCAATCACTATTTGCTTATGCAAATCCCCAAATTTTTAGTAAAATTTTAATTTTTAGAAAAGATTATATTCTTGTAAAAATAAATACAATGAAATATTTTAAAGATAAAATAAATCTTAAAATGCGTAAAATTCGCGCGCTTTAAGCGTGAATGAATAAAACAGAAGATTCTCTAATAAAATTGAAGGAACAACTTATCGACGTACAGAATCGACGTTAAAGTCGAAATCTAAGCAGGAACCGCTCCCCTAAATTTTAGGCTGCAAATCTGCAGAACCAAAATAAGTTTCTCACACAGTTATACAAATTTTAATGCTATTCTGAACAATGTACTTAAAATTAAAACTACTTTTAAACGTAAGTGGCAACAAAATTGAAACAAGTAATATAAAAAAAGTTTTTAAGTCAGTTCCTACGTAAGTCAACGAAGAAATTTTTTATTTTTGTTCCTTTTAATTAAATAGTTACAATTAAAATAAATATGTATATACATATGACAGAATCACACTATTAAGTGTCAAAATAGAAAGCGATTTTCCTTCCTATATATAGTGTTAGACTATTTTTTGTGTGTTTGTTTGTTACTATTTATTTATCACTTAATTTTATTTTATTCTACTAAAATATAATATACTAAAAAAAGAAAGTACAATATCAGAAATTAGGCTATCTCATGTGGGATGTGAACCCACGACCTTCGGATTAGAGCAGTGTTTCTCAAACTGTGGGGCGCGCCCCCCTTGGGGGGCGGGACAACTGTACAAGGGGGGCGCGAGCATATTGAAAAGTTGAAAACAGAAGACTATTTAAAAAAAAAGAAAAATTATTAACTTACTGAACGTAAACAAACAAAATATATTCTGAAGTAATAAAAAATAAAATGCACATTTATACTTATAAATGTATCAGTGCTACACAATTTATTTTACAATTAATTTAACAATACTAAGTTAAGAACAAGTTTAATAATAACCAGTGACCCCATTTGATTGCCATATACAAAATTATTTACAAGAATTAACACTTATCTTGATCCTTTGTACGGTTAATAATTAATCCATTAACTGTCGATTGAAAGTTACGCAATCCGCTTCACAATCCCAACAGTTTTCCACGTAGGCGCGCGTAGGGGATGCATTGAGGGGTGTTGGAAGGAATAAAGAAACAAATAATCTGAAATGATTAAATCTTTCCTCTTGCGCCAAAAAAAAAAAAAAATCAACAATCAATCAATCAATCAATCAATCAAACCCCAAACATTGTCAAGACCCTTTCATAGCATTCCAAAGCCTTCGGAAAAATTTTATGGTTAGTAGTGTGCAGAAAAGATCGCTCTTCGGAAAAACGTATATATACGTCCGGGAAAATAAACATGTTGGCTTAGCGAGACGTTTATACACGTGATGGCACTTACGAGGTAAAAGTCGTATCGTAGTTTTAGCGTGAAAGTATGTTATTATTGAATTCAACAAGTTGTTATTGAATGAGGGGGACGCAATGAAAATTATGATGGAATATTGGGTCGCGAATATGGAAACTTTGAGAAGCACTGGATTAGAGTCCAACGTGCTATCTATTGCGCTACAGGGCTACAATGAACGCTTTCATTTCTATATATGCTGTTGGGATATTATATTTGTTTGCTATTATTTATTCATTTTATAATTTAATGAATGAATTAATATTTGAAGAAACTGTATTAACATCAAGTGTCATCCAATACAAGTTTTAAAAAAATGTATTTGAACTTGAATGGATGAATAGAAAGTATTTAATTAACGATTGAAAATTTGAACAAAATAATTATATATACATAGGGAGAGAGTGAACTAAAATAGTAGGAATTGAATAAAGGAAAAAAAAAACGTAGAATATAAAATGCGACTGCAAATAGCTTTAATGGACTTCAAAAGTTTGTGTAAAATACGCAAACATCATACCTCAGTTATTAAATATAATGTAATGGTAGATGGCACCTGGTGCCTGTATTAATGAGTAAACTATATTAATGTCATGCTAATAATTTTTAGTAAAAAGTACATTTTTTAAAAAATTCTTTTTACTTAAATTATCTACAACTTGTTGATGTATTATTTTAAGAAATATTGTTCTAAGAATCTATTTTTATGGGGTTTCCCAGAAACACCTTATAGTTTAAAATCGACAAAGTTTGAAGTTCACTGCTTTAGAGAATGGCATATTATTTTATTAGCAATACTGAACTTTATTTTAAAGAATCTATTTATTTCTAGTGTAAAATGCGTGAAATATTTCACTTCCTGTATCTATATGATAAATGAATCTTTACTTAACTAGTTAAATAAAAAAATTGTTTATTTATGGTTCTTTTTTTATATAAAAATTATAAAAAGTATTGTAAACATGAATGTGTTACAAAGATGAGAACATTGAGGAAAATTTAGATAGTTTTCTCTCTAAAATTGAGTTTTGAGTTTGCTATTTTCTGTTTTATATTTGTCGAAGATAGTATAAGCTATTTATCAATGATGTATATTTTAATTTTCCTGATAACAAAGCTATCAATCAATGTTTACCCTATTTACAAAAACATGTTTATTTAAAATATTTTTGTAAAGGAACTACTGCTCTATACTTTCTGTTTACAATGATTCTGTTTGTTTCTAGCAGGAAACTTATGGAACTATGTTAATTTATTTTACAAAAATGTTTATTCGTATAGTAATAAGTAAATGTTATCAAAAAGTGAGTATTGTTTATATTATTATTTTCCTGAAACATACTTGATATACTGAATCATTTTGAATTCGGAATTTAGAGCACTAAGAAAAAACGAAATGCTCTTATTTTTGCATTTGTTTGACTACCATATGCGCGCATTTTTCCAGTATAATTAAAAAGTTTTTAAAGAAGTATTATGATACACAAAGGAGGGGTATATATTATAATTAAGGATACATATAAAAATAAAACATGCGATCGAAAGGTTAAATTTAAGTAGCTTGCATTATGACTTGCAAATCTTTGATTAATCTCTAAATTATTTTATTTTTATTAATAAATTTGTGATTCATTTGGAGAAGCTGCAGAAAATTAACGACATCTTATTCTCAACTGAAGCCCAGTGGCTGAGTGGAGGTGTATCGCGCTTCCACGCCTCAGGTACGCGGTTCGAATCTCAGACTGGGCAAGGTCGCTTCAAACTTTCATCCCTTCAGTGGGTCAATAAATGAGTACTAAGCTTTCTTGAGAACTTAACACTGGGGGTTTCGCGTCAGATTAACCATATGCACCCCAGCGCCTAAGGTCACATAAACTGAGATAGGCGCAGTAAGCTTTGGTCCTCATGGGCTGTTGCGCCGCTGAGTTCAGTTATTCTCAACTGCTTTTAGTTATATAAATATTTGTTTTCTTGTTTATTCTTATTTAATCAGTTAACTATGGCTCCCCCGTTTGAGAGTGCGCAACTCTGTGTCACAGAAAACGTGCGATGGCGAGTTTACTTGTCAATCATAAAGTATTGCTGTGGATTTCAAATGCTAAATAATAACGAGATTGTGACTTCGTGCAAAAAGAATCCAAAACTGTCGACAATGAAACAGATGGAGACGAGGGTAACAACAAAAGTAGCAAGGGTCCATCAAATGCTGACGCGTTTTCTGCGTTAGAGACAGCTTTAGAGTGGAACGAACAACAATCAGAGTGCTGTCCTACTCAACTACTGCTGCTCAAGAGAATTAGAGATCTCGCAGAGAAAAAACTAAGGTGTACAATGGTACAGTGAAAAATTAATGATTATTTTCCACAATAAAGGTAAAATTGCAACATTTTGCACCTATTTTGCTTTTTATTCAAGCCCGTTTCTATCATGTGATGATTTTCAATATTCGTATAGTGTCAAGTTCAATATACTGCATGGATCGCATTCGGGTTTCGGTTATCCGAATAATCGTGTATCCGAATGGTGTCCGGTTCCAATTGATTCGGATAAACGACGCTCTACTGTATATCTAAATTATGAAATAAAAAAAAATCAAAAATATAATTCAAATATAAAATTAATTATACACACTGGTCACTTAAAATAAATAGTCAAATCGTTTTCTAAGGTCTTCATTAATATACAAAAAAAAAACATTAATCTTTTGACATTAACTATTTTTTTTGGAACAAAAATGACAATCTTCGAAATCCGCTGAAAACGCAATTTCTGCTATAAAACTATTCTCCTTCTCCGCTAAAATACTCACCATAGAAACCGTACTGCCATATATCTTGGAAGAGTGGATTTAAAAGAATATTCCTGCTAAGTATCGTCAGAGTATTCGGAAAAATGGTTATTCTATGTAATTTTGAAGTGAGTGGTACTTATAAGTACCGCGTCGTTAGATAAAGGTTCAGTACTATGAATCGTTTTTATAAGAAATGTACAGTTAAATAATGCTATAATTAGTAATTCGATAAAAAAAACAGCTTTTTTAGTTCCTACTCTTAGTTCACACTCTCCCTATATATATTTATATATATGTGTGTCTTGTTCAAATTTTCAATCGTTAATAAAATACTTTCTATTTATCCATTAAAGTTTAAATACATTTTTTAAAACTTTTAATGGATGACACTTGATGTTAATACGGTTTTTTTTCAAATATTAATTCATTAATTAAATAAAAAATGAATTTATAGGAACGAACAAAAATAATAGTTCAACAGCATATATAGAAAGGAAAATTGTTCTTTGTGTCCCTGTAGCGCAATGGATAGATTGTTGGAATAATCCAAAGGTCGTGGGTTCTAATTCCACCTGGGAGGACCTAATTTCTGAGAATGTGATTTCTTTTTTACTATACTATTTTATTAGAATAATTAAATTTAATGAATGAATAAATAGTAACAAACAAAAATAGTCCAACACCCTATATAGAAAGGAAAAGTGAAAAAGGAAAGAAAATCCCTTTCTATTGTGGTTCTGTGATATGTATATACATATTTATATTAATTGTAGCTATTTAATAAAAAGTAACTGAAATAAAATGTTTCTTTGTTGACCTAAGTAGGAATTGACATAATTTTTTTTTTATATTACTTGTTATATTCATGAATTCATGTTTTAAAATATTTACATATAAAAAAACTGTTAAAAAATATCATATTGTTTTGAAAAACGAATCTTTGATGGCAGAATGAGGATAAAAATATTTACTATTTAATAATTTTTAAAAATTTCAGGAAGGAACACACAATAAACAGTAAAGAAACAACTTGTTTAAATGATTTTTTTTTCAACTGACTCAATTTGGTTTTCCTTCTCTAGTAGTTCTTCCGATTTAAGATACAAGATCTTTTTTTTTTTCATAAAGAAACAGAGACCCTTTTGCAAAGTTTTCAGGAAAATTGTATTTTGTGAAACCAAGAAGAGGAAAGTATGAAGAATATTCCCACAAGGATAATGGAGAAAATCAACTGTTACAAAACATATCGATGTTTATTTATAATGCCTTGATTTCCTTGCAGACATCTAACAAATGGTAAAGGAAATTAAAACAAATCCAAAAATGTATGTTAACTTATAGGATGAAATTGATTCTTTATTCCAGGCTAAATGGAGCTATTACATAGTTTTTAAAAATAAATATATCCTTATATTTCAAGCAAAAATCATCTTAACTAAGCAATAATTCTTAATTCGTTGGACTTAACTTCACTACAAAAAGTTATATTCTAATTTTTTTAAAGTTATTTTAATATATTCATCTTTTAAGGAAATATATCTTTTAAAACGTATTATTTTATTTGATAGAAGAAATAAATAGTGAAATAAGATGAATTTTCTTATGCATGTAAGAAAATCGGGGAGAAAAGTCCTGGTAAGTTCTAGGAAACTTTTTTAGCATGTATTTTACAAATCATTATAATTGGGAAAATAAAAAACACTGTAACAACATTCCATTCTTGATTGGGCCTTCCGAACAGCAAGAATCCTTTGATATATTGAACCTTCTAATGTTTACATCCCCTAGATCAGAAAATTATATTTGTCCTAAGCTATACCTGTAATGAAATATTCTTTATAGTAATATTACTTGTATTTTGATTTTTAAAAAATGGCCGTAAAACAGAGATTCACAACTAAGATTCCATTCACTTCTCGGGTTCAGTGAAAGAATTCCATGTAGTTCCTTAGGCTGAAAAGAGAAGAATTAATTCACATTTTAGTTTTATTTTCAGTGAAAATCAAACAAACTTAACATTTCCTTTTTTTCACAAATGAATGAACAGTACAACTATACTAGTTGTATTTTTCAACAACAACAAAAAAAAAAAAAAATTGCAAATAAAAATATTTCTAGAAAACTGTATACGGACTACTGGCGACAAATTCGATATTTTGAGCACAAAGAGACCGCACCTTATCATTTAGAAAGCAGCTATATTTAACGAACTATAACTAGCACTATTCCTCATAACGAACCTGCCAGAACTCACTCCGTATGGAGAGGACACTGCTTGTAAGAACTTACTTTGTTTTGATCAGGTATCTTCTGCACTTGAACCAGTGAAGATGTAATCTGTTCGCTATTAAATTTAAAGCTAACCTTTACTGATTTATCTTCGAGGAAATTATGTGAAAAAAATACACACTGAACCACCATTGATATTTGAAAGTTTCCTCTAATGATTCGAATCTTTTGATGATCGAACAGAAAAATCTTTGGTTGGATTTATTAATATAGGATTTTAATCACAGTATTCAAACACGTAATTTATTATTAATCTTGAATAGAAAAGATTAATAATTTAGATTTGTTTTACGGAAAAAAAAAGATTGGAAATAATCATGTGAAAGATAAGTACACACACAGTAAAATCGTTTAACACAAAACTGAAGGGACTGAAATATTTTTTCGTGTTAAAGGATAATACATAAAAAATCATAGATTTAACAAAATTAATTTTATTGGAATAGTTAATTAATTTCCACTTGATCGAAACATCTGCGCATGCACCCCAGCGCCTAAGGTCACTCAAACTGAGATCGGTACAGTAGGCCTTGGCCCTCATGGGCTGTTGCGCCACTGAGTTCAGTTCAATTCAGTTAATTAATTTAAGTTAATTTATTTACATAGAGAAATGTATATATGCATGTATTTATATAATAAAAACAAATGAAACAAAAACATTCACAATGAAATTTAATGCAAAGTTTTCAAGGTTTTGAAAAAAGGACATTTATTGAGTTTTTGGAAAAGGATCTGTTATTATTTATTATTCTTTTTGCATTAAACTCTGAACAAACTATTCGATGTCATCCACTTTGTTATTCATTTTGCAATTGGAATGCGAGTTTAAGTAACTGCGCATACTTTTCATAATATTCCCCATTTTGGATGACGTGGGAACAAAAGCTGCATTATTTATTTCATTTTCGTCATCCGAATCTGCAACAATGATACTTTTTGAGCTTTAAGCAAACTCTAAAATGATTGCCGTAATTAGGCCAATTCACACATTACCATCATCTTCAGCACCGAATTTTTACGATGATGAACCAGCGTACCAGGTGTTAATTGTAATTTTTTCAATCCCTAAAGGAAAATCTTTTCATGTTAAGAGATTTTCTTTTCGCGTTAAGAGAAAAAAAATGCATGAAAATGCATAGTAATTTGTCTGGACCTTTGCATTATTTCGTGTTAACCAATATTTCGTATTAAGCGTTTTCTCTTTAAACGTATTATAGTGTATATGTATATCATATCCTTCTAAAGAACTTGATGTGTTTTATTGTTGTGAATGATGATAATGTTGTATCCATGACGGGACCAAATCAAATAGTACTATGGGCTAAATTGACTATTCTGGCAATCTGTCCAATATTGTTCACATAGAGATTTGTTGAAGAAAAGAGGACCCCTATTTCTTGTAGAGCAGCAAGACTAGCTGGACAGTCAAAAATATGAGCAGGTGTTAGCTCTGCATCTATATATATAAACAGTGCTATCTCAATTCCTATAAAATCTTCTACCATTTCTATCATACTTCATTCTTCTGTAATGACCTGTTCTTAGCTTAGCAATAGTTTTTATTATTGTGAATATTGTATCTGAAGTATTTAAACATTTTTAAGACCATCATGAATATCATTATCTAAATTTAGCGTGTGAACTAAGGCTAATTAACTTTCAATCGACTGCTTCAGAATGTCCACACGTTCCGGTGTTCTTCAACCATCCGGTAAACAAGATTATCCAACGACAAATTCCAATTTGTTGCGAGAAAGGAAGGCTTATTTTCTCTTTCGGTGGTCGAAGGGGCAACCCCGGATTATCCAGAACCTTCGAAAATGAAATTTTCGGCAGGCGGAACGAAACGTAACGGAGCGTTGCGACTCAAATCCACCCCAAGAGCTAATTAGGGGTGGCTGGAACCTTTCAAGTTGAACGAACCGCTCAACACGACTTTACAACTTGACTCCTTTTGCCATCGTAATTTGCTGGGATTTAAAGCTGATGAGGAGAAGAAGCCGAAAATGATACACGTCTTCCGGTAGAATATATATTTTTGCATTTTAAATGCACCTCATTGCAACTATTTGCAGTTATGATGCTCTTTAGGGTTTAGTTACAGTCATGCACAAAGAAAAAGTATTTTGGTGCCCATTTTCGTTTTTAGCCGATCTGATATACCAGGCTGTTTGGTTCATCCGCTGTTGTTTAGGGGCAGATTTTGTGCTTATCTTCTATGCCATTTCCTAGAATTATGTAAGATCACAAGTTCGTGTAAGAATAGAACACATGTAATCTATTTGTTTAATGATTCCTAGCTTTCTATACCGAATGTTAAAGACCTTTTTCAAAAAAATCCGTTTCCATATTTATATTCAATCGCTTTGCAATATTGTTCTTTAAATCGCTCGGGTCAAACGGTTGAAAACAGCAAAGATATAAGACACTATTGAATGAGGACGTGTTTATTCATAAAGTATTACCATACCGTAGTAACTATTCCATGAAAAAAAAAGAGTAGTAATTGAACCAATAAGTGATTATGGAAAACTTTTGAAATTATTGCTAATAATTGTTCTTCATTTCTTTTCTAAAAGAATTTTATTCATTTAGGGCAAGGGTAGGCATTACGTCGATCGCGATCTGTAAAACCTTTTACAGTGACCGCCTGAAGATTAGCAGTTAATAATTATATACAGAAATATTCAAGACTGGTTCATTGTTTGTAGACTAAGTCTTCTACTGACTATAACTACGAGAACTAACTTTAGATGAAAATGTTTTATTTTTGAATGCATTTTATATTGTTTGATATTAAATGCATCATTTTATATTATTATATTTGTGACTTATTATTATGTTTGTATCTCTCTTGCATTTTGATTAAAACACGGTTTTAAAAATGTGATTTTTTTTAATTTTAGTTATGTAGGTAAGTACATATTCCGAATTTATTACTAAGTTATAACAAATATTGTAGACTTTTTCCTTAACTCACTATACCTACGACACTGAGCATTGACGCAGACAAAAATGTTTGAAGGGGGGTTGGGGTATAGGGTCAAAAATCTACCATTCTCGTATTATATTCCAATAAGCAGCCAAACATATATATATATATATATATATTTGGTTTTGTAGATTATCGGGAATAAAAAATCCGTAAGGAATTAATTATTGAATAAATAATTAGTATTAATTAATAAAAAATATTAATAATAAATAATTAATCAAATTTTACGTATTATATACACGGGATTACAATCAACCTGAAAAAAATATCAAGGATAAGGGGGAGGATCCAGACTCGCGGACCCCACTACCCCATGTGCGCCACTAACACTGGGGGGGGGGAACACCAACACCTTGAAAAAATCAAAAGTAGTCCCTACCCTGGAAAAGTGTGCCCACCCCTGATTTAGGGAATGAATAATTTGTATATATTATAATTTGTATTATTCATTACCACTTGTATATTATTTATCATTTGTATAATTCATTATAAATTGCATATTATTTATCATTTGTGTTATTCATTATAATTTGTATATTATTTGCCATTTGTATTATTCATTATAATTTTTATATTATTTATCATTTGTATTATTCATTACCATTGTATATCCTTTATCATTTG
>BMAV01002490.1:21210-33963 GCA_019973955.1 Trichonephila inaurata madagascariensis | reverse complement strand
TATTATTCATTACCATTGTATATCCTTTATCATTTGTATTATTCATTTAGGGAATTATTATATATGACGCTGTATATATAGGAATATTTTTTCATGATTTGCACTGATCCTTTAAAATGCTAATTGAGTATTTTCAGCAGTTTTTAAGACATCCCTTATTAGGCCCAGAAGTACCAATGGGCTAAATTCAAGACGGTTACATGATAAATGCAATCACGTTTTCTTAAAGGAATTCCAAACTGACATTAGGTTTGTACTAATTGTTGAACAAAGATACAATTTCAGAATTTTGATAATGAGGTAAAGATGTTCAAACATTATGATTCTTCAAAACATTTTTCAAAACTGAAAAAAACAGTTTACATAACATGTGTGTACTTTAAAATCAAGTACATTTTATTTTTACCTATGTGCCTTTTTTTTTGTTTACAAATTTGTTCTTTTTTAAAGAAAGCTTCTGTAAAAAGCAAAAGTTGGTAATAACGAAACGCACACATGACCTGATTGACATGAAACACGTGATTGCATTTATCATGGCACTGTCAGATCACATTGATTTATGGATTGATTGACTGGAAACACGTGATTATAGTTATCATGTGACTATGACGTCACACGAATTCTGCTTATTGCAATAGATTTTTGAACTATAAGAACATATAATGAAAATTATTATAAATCTGCTTTAGAGTTCTAGCTATAAAAATGTCACTTATATTTAAAAGGAGAGTATAATAATAATTTACTGGAAATTAATAAATGAGCTATCACACACACAGAATATACTCTGAGTATAATAAAATTGTTTTTAAATTTTTGAGAATTTGATTGCATTTTGCTCGCATAATTTAGATCTAAGTATATATATGCATTATTTTAATACATTAAATACGAATACCATGTGTATTGTAAATTATAATTGTTAATATATTAAATAAATCTGTCTCATAGTTTTTGTTCAGTAAAATGGAACTTGCATTCTGTAACCCATACAGAAAAATACTCTTTTCTTATATAAATATATACAGAGTGTCCGGGCTAAGAGTATTCAAAGATGATGGCTTATTATTACGGAACTAACCATCAGAATGTAATAAACTGTATATCGATGGAGTGGAAAACTCTCCGAAATTTTTTGGGTCTAGTCCGATCGGCCGCATGTGCGAGCATTTTTCGACAATTGCAAAAGATAATTTTTTTTACACTGATTTCATTAGTAAAGATTGGACGCGACTGTAAAAGATGCAGTGCGTATTTTGGTTAACGGAATTTAAATCAACTACACGTGTACAGCGACGTGTTCGGATAGAATGGAATGAATTTCGTTCCTGGCTTGCCTAGTAGACTTATCAAGACTCCTACAAAATGAATCATGCACATGATCAACAGTGTCTTCTATCACGAAAACTTAATAATACTTGCCAGTTTGAGATACCAAAGTTCCCTCCTCCTTTAAAGTTCTTTCTCATTGGTGGATAGATTTTGATGTCGGAGGATCGACATTTCATCCTGTTCGAACACGTCGCTGTGCACGCGTGACTGATTTAAATTCCATTAGCCAAAGAGTACGCACTGTACTTTTTACTGTGGTGTCCATATCTTTACTAACGAAGTCAGTGTAAAAAGTTTAGCATCTGCAATTGAGGAAAAATGCTCGCACGTGCAGCCAATCGGACTAGAGACCCAAATCCACGGAGGTACAGTTTATTACATTCTGATGTGGGTAGTTCCGTAATAATAAGCCATTACTTTTAGATACTTTTAGCCCGGATACCCTGTATATATTTTTCACTTTAATTTGTTTAATGTATTTGTCTGAAATATGACTTAGTGTTTCTTTCTTACAGAACATTTTCAATCAATATTTTATTTTGCTCTTTTATACACTAGCTAATAAAATATAATTTTCTTTAATTATTCTCTAAATTTATATTGTTAAGAGAAGCGTTAATTGCTAGGGATAATTGATTTTAAGTTGCTTTCATTTTGAACAATTAAAAAGTATGTGTGTTGCGCTAATAGTAATTCAAATGTACAAACTAATTAAGTATACTTTACCTATATTTTTTAATTTATTTGAAATAAGCTAATCATTATAAGCTAATTGAAATCTTTTTTTAAGTTCGAAATATACAAGAATGAGTCATAATTCGAATAACAATTACAACTCTAATTTAGGCTTAGCAATTACTTAGATTTGCGCCATTTCTCCAAGAAATACATATAAATCTATAATTAATTTAGTGATTCATGCCAAAAAGAAACAATTGTTCTTTAATGTGTACGATTATTCGACCAGAAATAGATGTTTTGACAGGTAGTCTGTCTTCCTTTTTATTTGGCGCGAAATCACGCATCGAATCTTCGCAAACAAAACAAAAAAGACCTATTTCCATTTTTTTTTTTTTAACATGACTGCTAATGACCATAAAGACGTTCTATTTTAGCTGCAAAAAAACCTCCTACAGAAGACTAACATCTTTATGCTACCGTCTCTAATAGATCATTAGGAGAAAGTTGGGGATTATCGAAGTAAATTCTCACGTAAGAAAAAAGTCGTGATTATAGATGTTCTTTTCTCATTTGTCGAAAGTATTTTTTTGTTCCGTCGTATTTGATTAGAGGGAAAATGGCTACGGAAAAGACTATTAACCAAAATATCACTTCGCTGAAATTTTTTTTTTCTTTTTCTTTTATCGATTCAAAAACTTTCGAATGGTTCTGATTAGATGACTCTTTCTTATTTTCAATCAGTATGATTATAATTTTTTTCTTGTTCTAATTTTCGTGAATTTTTATCTCAAGGTTAAGGTGACTCTTTCGGAATCACACGAAGTTTATTGAATTTATGTGTGAGCGTATATTTAGTTACTCTTCACAAAATGAAATAAAAGAAAGAGATGTGTGAGATCAAGATATACTGAGTTAAGTTTCACTTGCTGTGCAATTGATGAAAATCTATCGAAATATTTTTTTTAAAAAAACCCTTCAAAATTATGTAGGCAAACAATAAAAATTTTAAAAAAATCATATCACATTGATAATTTTACTACCCGTATGTTCTCAACAAGCTGGCTGGGTGGCGTAGTTTGTTTGGCGTTCGATCCCGGCCCAAGTCGGTGGATTTTCACGATGCAGAAAATACGGCAAGATGATAATACGGCATGTTAAAGATCCATAGAGTGTCTGTTTGGCTTGAGTCTTTTGGCTCGGAAAAATTAAAATTCTTAGTATGATTTCGCATTGTCTGAGCCCAGGTGACTTTCCAGGTGTCAAATTACATTGCGGCAATTAGTTTCGATCTATATAATGCTGCACTAAAAAGTGATACGAGTTTACGAGAAATGGATTAAGTCTGCATTTGTTAATATCAGTCCTCAGCCACATTTGAAAAAAATGTTCTCAACAATTTTGTCTTCACAGAGTATTTTTTAAACAGATTTTTGAACCTAATTTTTCAATTAATTGTTAAATATCGTATTTCAAAGAAAATTAGTTATATTACTTATTATAGTGCCTATTTTTGTACTATTGTAAGTATTTTGAGTGTGTTTTATGCTGCAAACATTATTTATTTTCATTAACAGAAATAATTGTAAGTCAGGAAAAAAAAATGAATAACTAATTTTTACTAATTTTTGTGTAAATGATTTTAAAACTTGATATACTAAAAGTATATTATTAAAATTAGAGAATAAACTTGAAGATTTTTATAAAAATTCAGAATCCTTCGGGATTTAGTTTCATAGTATTAAAGACAGAAAATTAGTATTTTATAATTTTCATGGTGGTTTTATTGATTGCTTTGAGAATGGTTTTACTGTGATTAACCTTCACTGTGATGCGTTAAAATGTTAGCAATTGTAACATGCTTATTAAATCGTGGTTGGTGATAAGTCAATCGAGCAGCATGTTCGTGTCCTGATTCCTCTAAAGCCCTGTCGTAAATCAAATTAAAGTGCTCACCTTGATGAGGTGTGAAAGATATGTGGGTAGATGACCGGTTCAAGTGAGTATTCTATCGCTTAATCATAGTCCAGAATTTCGAGGTCCGTTGGCAATATCCTCCGTTTGCTTCTAAGTAAATAATTAATAAAAGATAAATTAATCTAATTAAACGTCTGAAGTTCGCTTAAAAATGATATCTGAGATATAAACCATCTTTTCAGTTCAAAATAAATTTTACTGATCTTCTGATGAAATCAGACACTTAGGATTCATTGATTATTGTTTGTTTTTTAACGTTATACTTCGAAGCAAGGCGAAAGTATTGGTGACAGATATCGTAATTGTGAGCCACGTGCATGTGATCAGGACGATACCTCAGCTGGCACCTTACTCTCCAAAATTCTATACAATGTCAGCGTGAGGACTTTAAGCCTCGACATATTTAACGAGCGTTAGCCCCTCTGCATGATAAATACTTAGTGACTTGAATCCATCCAAACATTCAGGGGAGGATTATGCTTGTTTCAAATTTGTTAATTTTTTCTCTAAAGCCGCATTCACACCAAGGCAGCCAGCGTCGAGCGTTGAGCGTCAAGCCAATCAGAGACTTCATCTCGGGCCAAATGAAGTCTCTGGTTGGCTGGACGCTCAACGCTTGACGCTTACTCTCTTGGTGTGAATGCGGCATAATTCTCTTTTTTTTCTACCAAGACTGCAAAAAACTTCTTCATTCACATTTTTTTAATCCTTCATTTGAAATCAGAATCTGATGGTGGGCAGCAATCCAAAAAATTAATTCAAAAAATCCAAAACGAATTCATTGTAAAAACGCCACAAACGCACAATTGAAACTTTCACGTGTTCAGGTGTATGTTCGGGAAATACAGATGATCGCGGATTTCAATTCAAATCCAACTCGTGTGTGTTATGAAAAGAATTCTTCAATGAAAGGAATAACCACATGTTATTTCAAGGACATTTTCCTAAAATTATACTAATAAGCCGCAGTTTCAGAACATCGTTGTCATTATTCAACGCATAAATGAAAAGGAAATAAAACACATTCGGGCTCATCATGCTTCACCGAATAAAAATAAAATATATTTTAGACACAATATACTGCTTTTCAGGCGAAAAAGATTCATTATGAATAGAAGACACCTGAAATAAAATTCCTGAAAAGCACCTCACTCAATACGATGACTAATTCCAACCATTATGTTTCTTCTACATTTCATCAATTATGCTCGAGCTTTCCTGCATAATAACGCATCTAAAATTAAAGCCTTTGTTTACAGTGTGGTGAGACTGCTCGAACGTATTCAAAGAGCAATCGCCATTTCTTTGTGGGAAACAAGTTTCGTAATTCCCGTGCTTATTCATGCAAAAATTATTTGCGTTAAGCGGCAGGTGCCGTAGATATTGAATATAATTCTAAGTATGTGTGTAGCAATAATAGCCGTGACAGTGGCAAACTATGAAATTAAGTACATATCTAAATGTTGATCAGAAAGAGCGTGGTATGCGCATCCTGTATCTCCTTGTCCTTTTGTTCCGAGAGAAGTGAAAACAGTTAAAAGATGAATATTATCAGATTAAAAAATCAGATTTGGAGGTAATTTAGTATGCCTTTTCCTATTTGAAAGTAGTTATGGTTTTAAATTGGAAATAAAACAAGATAAAAAACGAAATATTTTTCTCTTTTGTAATGAGAATAATTTAGTGTAGGTGATTGTTCTGGAGTGTAAATGGTTGTGTGATACCTGGATTTTTCAATGGGCACATTCAGTTTGATGCACATTCCATTTCTTCAAATGTTTTTCATTCTCTCCTCAGTCATTGTCAATTCTTTATTTTATGTTTTTACTTATGTAGTAAAAGATAGTCGAATAATATATGTTCGGTATGCAAGGTCACACATAAAACAGTATTTAAAAAAAGAATAGACATTTAAAGAGAGAGAAAAAGATTCTCAATACATCTGTAAGAACTCATATGACTAATGTGTATATACATTTATGTAATGGAGTGTTATCGAATTTTTCAAATGACTTACAAAAAATTCATTTTTAATTTTAGCTTAATGCGTTACAAAATTTATCATGACGGGGAGAGAAATCTAGTCTTTATCTAGGAGAAATATAGAACATATTTTATTCTAGAATAAAGGTATACGTAAGAAAAATGAATTATAAAATAAAATATGCCTTTCTCTGTAGAATAGTAAAATCTGAATATAACATAAATGCTGCAACTATTTTTTTTTCTTGAAAAAATAATTCAAATTTAGATCCTATTCTTTAATATAACGCTGCGACAGCTTTAAGCAGAGGGTTTAAATTTCTGTATACAGTCGGACCTCTATATAACGAAGTCGCTAAATCTCGGAAAAAAGTTAGTTATATGTAAAATTCGTTATATAGAGGTTCATCTTTTAATATACTTTATATAAACGAAATAAAACAAATTTTAAATTCATAAACCCTATATATTAAAAAAGTAATTATATTCACACCTTTTTTAAAATTTTAATATGTGTTTATTTTATATATCTTACCCATCAAAAAAGAAAGAAAGAAAGAAAAACTGCAAAGAAAACAAGTAAAAAGAATGTCGAAGAATTCACTGTATTTTCATTATTAAGAATAAATTTTAAGAACATTTTATAATTTAAAGCGTTCAAGTAATATTAAACATTCATTATTTTATATTTAGAATACGAGGACACGGGACAACTCCACTGAAGGTGAAAGAGGGTATCAAAGATGTTTTTAGTGAACTGGGCAATAGGAGCACTTCTTGGATGAAACAGCCAGAACTCTATTGCTCTCTGCGAGTTAGGATCTAATAAAACCAGTTCAAGATTTATGACCACCATAAAATGTTTTAAAGAGAGAATAATTTTAAATTTTTTCAGAAATACTTTAAAAAAAGTGAGATCAGAAATTGAATCGCAAAAGAAAAAGTTCGTTATATAGAAAATGCACTTCGCTATAGAGAGGTTATTTTACGAAGAAAATCGTGAAATGTTCAAGGTTCCAGAAAAAAATTCGTAATATGGAGGTTCTTTATATAGAAGTTCAACTGTATACGCCACGCTTCCTGTATGTATTTAGTTTTGTCTGAAAACTAATATTTATGTGGTTTTTTAAAAGGCAAATACATTTAGTGATCATTCTTCGTGCTAAATCGTCTTTACATTAACGCAAGTTTCGTCTAAGTATAAAACTACTACATTAGAACATTCATTTATTCATGTAGGTGCCAAAAGTTATGCATTCAACAATGTAATTGTAAAATGCACAACCTAGTATACCAGTAATTAATTTTGTACCAATTTTTAAAGGAAATAAGATTTATTATTCATTTATTTTCATTTTCATAAGAAACATTACCCCAAACTGCAATAAAAATCTAAACATCATTTATTTGCGAGGGCAAGATACCACGACCTCTAAGCATTGATCAAGCACACGTCCAAATTATTCATTTGAAATCTCGTATTTCTTTTAGACCTCATGCTGTGGAAACGATTTACTTCAGGTTTACAATTTAACCGCCTAATATAAATAGATATTTCTAAAAGACAAAATTACCTGAAAAAATAAAAATGATATATGATTGAAATCTGGAATTAAAAAATATGTGATAACAATAATGAAAACATATATATAAGATTACTTCTATTATTTATTACCTTTTTTCCTTGAAGATAAAAAAGAAAGAAAAGATTTGTTCATTATTCATCGAAATCTTTAATTTTCATCCTAAATTTTCACGAAAAAAAATGTATTGATTTATAAATTTTACTCATCTATAAGAAATTCAATTTTTTTCTTTTTAATGTGAGAAAATTAAGGGTGAAATTGTCAAATCGGTCGCTTTTCCGAAAAATTTTGAAAAATCGCCAATTTGGCGCGTTTTTGCGTGTTGTGTTTCGGAGTTGCAATTCTACCACAACACGCAACGCCGGAGCGCGAAATTCAAGATGGCTGAAGGGAAATCATCAAAGATGTAGTATTTTAAAGTTTTGAAACTGAAAATCGCTGCAAAAATTAGGCATTTAAAAAATGGAAATAATTTCACTTACCTTTAAAAAATGCTGCTTTTTCCNATTTCTTGAATAATCTTTGCAATAGCAACAAAGTGTTTTGTCAGTGGTAATGTCACAGCGATAACAAAGACATCCTATGAAGTTTTTTTATATGATTGGTAATCATATGAAACCGTTTACTCATGCAGAAATTGTGAAAGAGTGTTTCTTAAATGCTTAAATGCTAGTGTTAGTGACAAAAAAAATGTGAAAAATAATACTAATAAAATGCAAAACAGGAGTTATAATATTTTAATCAATTTTCCACATTTTAAATTTCCGATGTTATCTTGGTCTTCAAGCATTTCTAACCCCTTTTATCCTCATGTTGCGGCCCGCGTGAAATAACTAGCATATGTATGCAGCTCGCGTGAAATAGCTGACTTATGTGTGTGGCCCTACAGAAAAAAAGGTTGAGTACCCCTGCTGTAGTTGATGAAACGGATGAAGACGAGGACAATAACGAAAGGAGCCAGGGTCCATCAAATGCTGACGCGTTTTCTGCGTTAGAGACAGCTATGGAGTGGTACGAACAAAAATCAGAGTGCTGTCCTACTCAACTACTGCTGCTCAAGAAAATCAGTCCTTGTAGCAAAAAAACTAAGATGTTCAATGGTACAACGAAGAAAAAGTGATTATTTTCCACAATAAAGGTAAAATTGTGACATTTTGCACCCATTTTGCTTTTTCATCAAGCACGTTTCCCGCATGTGATGATTTTCAATATTCGTATAGTGTCCAGTTTCTTAAACTGCATGCACGCCATTCGGTTATCCGAACAATCGCGTATCCGAATGGTGTCGGGTCCTAATTGATTCGGATAAACGACGTTCTACTATAAGTGGATGGCATCACCCGAATTATAAGTATAACAAAAAAACCAATGAAAAATGTGATGAAATAAATACAATTTAAATTAAATATAAATAAATTACGAGTAAATCCTAACTGCAAGAGTATGTTTTTCTGGTATTTTTCATTCAAGTATGTATAATTATTTCAACTATTTGGGAAAATTCATCAAAGCAATTAAAAAACTCAACAAACAAAGAAAATGCTCAAAATATATCGTTTAAATATTTTATGCCTTAAAATTCTACTTACTAATATTGTTTTTGTTTTTTACTTATTTATATTGCTTTTTTACAGTACAGCAAATATATATATACACTGGTGTGCAAAACTTAAGCAACAGGTGGTTTTATTGCCATAACTTCACGAAAAATCAACTGAGAGACATGAAATTCTGAAATGAGGGAGAGTATTATGTACGTAAAGGATGACGAAAGCATCGGCGCTGAAAAAGGAATACAACGCATACGGTATGGAATCAAACAAAAACAAGCTTTATTGAACGCATAGTATCGTGACTCATGATTGTCTATCCAACAGGAAGAACAACAAGCAGATGTTCCTTAATATGGTATATGCTCTCTCCTTACTACAATGGTTGCTTTGCACCGTCTCCGCATACTCAGAACCAGCTGGTGCAACATTTCTTGAGGTAGGAGTGCCCATTCCTCAATCAACATCTGTTTGAGTTGTTGGTTGTACTCCGGATGTAGTGAGCGTGTGGCAATACGTCTCCCCAAAGCATCCCACACATGTTCGATGGGATTTAAATCTAGGGAGCACGCTGGCCAATCCATTCGAGTGATATCTTCACTTTCCAGCAGCTCCTCAACAGCAAGAGTGCGATGTGGCAGTGCATTGTCATCCATAAAGATGAAGTCTGGGCCAATGGCACCTCGGAAAAGATGCAGATGGGGAAGAAGTACCTCCTCACAATAGCGATCCCCGGTTACAGACCCTCTGTCGAAAATGGGAAGCTCAGTTCCGCCGTTCAGCATAATGCCAACCCAGACAAGAACTCCAGGACCACCGTAACGATGTCTTTCCTTGATGTTACTGGGATAAAACCGGGTCCCGATCTCTCTCCAAATCAAAACGCGTTGAGATTCGCTTCTGGTACTGACCCGACCCGCATCCGTAAACAGAACACGACTCCATTGATCAGTTGTCCAGTTTTTGTGCTCTCTGTCCCACTGTAAACGGTGGCTTCGGTGGCCATCTATCAACGGGAGGCAGCGTTCAGGACAGCGGGTGAACTGGCCCCCTTTGTGAAGGCGTCTGGCCACAGTAAACCGCTACACTTGTCGACCTGTTGCTGTACAGAGTTTCTGAGCAATGGCGCTTGCTGACTGCTGTCGAACTTTTTTCGCCTGCAGGATGATATATCGGTGATCCCCTGCAGTTGTCGTCCTCGGGCGGTCACACCAACCTTTCTAACAGCTGTACCTGTGGTTTGGAACGCTTTCCAAGCGCGCGAAACGACACTTTTGTTGATTCCGAACTCTGCATCTACACTGGTGACAGTACGCCCCTCCTCCAGCTTTCCGATCATTCTTCCACGTGTGAAGTCATCCAGATGATTTCTTCTAGCCATATTTCACGAACTGACTCACTGGCACTTGCAGAGAATATGGTGAATTGCGTCTCCGTCCTTCATTTCATTCTACTGTTGAGCAGCGCGCGCCGACATCACGCGTTTTGCGTACGCGCACATCGCTTTTGACATTTTGTTCCTGATATTTGCATACGCATGACGTTTCTACTGACTTACGTGTTCCCTCTACTGATCTCCAGACCTCCTTTTCTGCAATTTCATGGCTATCTGCTAAATGTTTACATTGTTGCTTAAGTTTTGCACACCACACAGTGTATATATATTTGCTTATTTATTTGTTTATTACCTTACACTGCTTTTTCTTATTTATTTATTATTTATTACAATTGTTTATTTTTTATTTCTTACTATTATTAATGTTAATTTCTTAATGATATCAATATTTCATAAATTATTTTGACTCCCATCTTCTGCTTTTTTTGTAGAGGATTTTTTTAAGAAACAATTATGTGTGTGTATATGTTGGTGTGTATGTATTGTTTTCTATTCATCCCAGAGGACGGAATAATAGGTCTAAGCCAGGGGTACTTAACCTCTTAACCCACCGGGCCACATACATATGACAGATATATCACGCAGGCCACACCATTAGGATGATGGGGGGGGGGAATAGTGAGTGAGTATTAACGTCGCACTATTCAACGGTGCTCGATGGCTGTTGGCGAATGATCTCGTAATTTTGAGCCAGGGTCATGTGACGAGGATGACACTGATCTGGCGACTTTCCCTTCTAACTTCCACACCACACCAATGGGAGGACGTTGGAGCCTCGACAGATTTAATGTGCATCGGTCTCTTCTGCACGGTGGTCTTCAGAGGTACTAGGCCCGAACTCATGACTCGCCGTCCACGAATCCGTTACTTAGGATACCACTGCCACCTGGGAAAAAAAGGGGGAAACACTATAAGACCAAAGCAACATTGGACTAAGAAAAATTAATCCATATATTAAAACTCATTTTTACCGGCTTTTGCTTTAATACTATAATTACCTTTCTATCAAACACACATAAAAAATATTTACTTTTATTCATCTTTTAATGAGTTATGGTATTGCTTCTCAAATTTTCAATACTTCCGACCCAATATTCAATCATATATAATTTTCATTGCCCCCCCCCTTCATTCAAAACAATGTAGTGAATCCAATAATACTATACATTGACGCTAAAGCTACAATGCGACTTGAACCTCTTAAGTGTCACTGGCATATATAAAAGTCTCGCTCAGCCAAAACGTTAATTGCCCCGGACGTATATAAACGTCTTTTCGAAATACGATGTTCTCTGTGCACTGCTATCTATAAAATTATTCCGAAGGCTTTAGAATGCAATAAAAGGACCTTGACAGTGTTTGCGAAGGATTTACTTATTTTAGAGAAGGTTTTACTAATTTATTTCTCTTCACCCCCCCCCCAAACATCACATACACGCGCCAATGTGGAAAACGGTGGTGTTGTGGAGCGAATTGCGTACAATTTAATCAGCAGTAAAAGGATTAATTATAAACAGAACAAATTATCAAGATAAGTTTTTATATTTGTATACAAATTTCCATATGGCAAGCCCATGTGGTCACTAATAATTGTTAAACTTGTTCATAACTTAGTATTATTAAATTAATTATAAAATACATTGTGCTGTACTGATACATTTATAAGTGTATTATATCAGTGTAAATGTGTATTTAATTTTTTATTATGTCAGAATGTTTTTGTTTTTTCAGTAAATTAATATTTTTTATAAAAAAAATAATCTTTTGTTTTTGACTTTTCAATATGCTCGCCCCCCTTCATAGAGTTTGCCCGCCCCCCCCCCTAGGAGTGCGCCCCACAGTTTGAGAAACGCTGAGTTATGGGGAAGTTTCGATTTCCTTTCATCCATGACCAAGCCTGTTGGTCAGTATCACGCAGGTTGAGTATCACTGGTCTAAGCCCTTTGGATGAATTTGTGGCGGTGTGTGATATCTATATAAACTAGTAACAAACATCACGCGATGACGATCGTTTTGGCGTGGTCGATAAAGTACTCACGTTCGGAACGGAAGGTACCCAGATTGAACCTTCCTTTCTTCAAGTTTGATCCTTTCCAGTAAATAAACAAAAGCATACACACAGCAGAAATAAATTACGCAAAACAGTCAAGGTGATCATATCACCTATTAAAAAGTGGATTTTTACTAACAACCGCTTTAAATAGCGACGTTTCACAAAGTTAATTTATGGTGCAGCTAATATATACTCTAA
>BMAV01002489.1:0-26338 GCA_019973955.1 Trichonephila inaurata madagascariensis | reverse complement strand
CTTGCCCAAAAAATTTACAGAAAATTTTAAAAATTAGCAACAATTTTAAAAATTAGCAACCTAATAATCCGACGATCTTGAATTAAAAAATATATCCCTGATCCTAATTTTAAAAAAATTTTTCGACCCCTTTCAATTTAAAAATTTTAATTAAATCCATTTCATTTTTTTTTACCCTTTTAGAAGCTTACTTTACATCTTTCCAGAGCCCTCGTATCCTAGTGGTTAGAGAAGCTGACTTCAAATGATTTGCCCGGGCGATTCCGGGGACCCGCTGTTTTCAAATTTACTTTAAATCACTTTAATTTTCCTTCGAAAATTATTTCTCTTGATCAAATTTAAATTTTCACGTTCTTTCCTGTTTTTTTCTATATGTATTTTATTTTTTTATTAGCTTTTAAAAGGTCTGTTTTTCTGATTTCAAATCATTCAACGCGTTTCTCTCATTTCTTCAACGACCCAGTTCTAAGCTGCATTCCCATTGTTCAGGCCTCACCCCAACCACTGATCGAAATTTGCTTTCATTCTCAGTGTTTACCATTTTGGTATTTTTCAGGCTCTAAAGCTTTTTTAATAGTTTTTTTTATTTTTATACTCCCCTATCAGTATATTTTACCTTTTAAGTATTTTTAATTAAGAAAGGGCAAGAGTTAATTCGTCACAGTCACTCAAAACCCTAACGATAAGAGGTTATAGGAAAAGACCCGATAATTTTGGTCATATAAAAGATACTTAAATCCACTTCGAAATATCAGAAAGTTTTTTAAGACTTAAACCAGCATAAACTTGGATCCTTACGCTCAATTGTTAAAGTCTCGGGCTCACCAAACAGATTTCTACGACGTTATTTCACAAAATTGTACGTTACTTATGTTGTCAGAGACGTGGTTAGATAATGACGAACGTGTTTTTATTGCTGCATACAATTTAAACGACCGAGTCACAGAGCAGCTTGTTTGCGATATATCGCGACAGAACAACTCACATGTTGAGCTTCTCAAATGGACATTACTTATTGTCAAACAAATGGACTGGGTATTGTTAGTCCAATACTGGGGGATATATGTGCGGTAGAATTCCTATTTGAAAATGGACAACCAGTGATTTCGGTGGTCGTATACATTTCTTCAAATCAAACGGTTCAAAAAATTAAAAATTTCCAGCATTTTGTACTTTTACCATATACCGAATGTGGCTCTGCTCTTTAAAAAAACTATCACTCGCTTCCCATGATTTTGAGTGGCGATTTTAACTTTGACATCATTTTGCCAAAGGCTGAGCCACTCATAGCTTTTTGATGATGAACCTGCCTAAAATGAACACAAATCAAAAATGTTTAGAAAACTGACAGTGGTACTGTTATTGGAGGCTGTTTTTCATTAGTTTAAATACTTTGAAATCAAAAAAGTATATGTGTCATATTTTAGTTATCATAAGTCTATTATCTCCCTGCTTTCCCCAAATTGAACAAGAATAATTATTTTTTGATAAAAATTGCATTACTTCCTTGGAGTTACTGTTAAAAATTTTCATTAAAGATATAGTTATTCTATAGAAAATTATTTCCAATCATATCCGATTTATTTTTTTCAGGATATAAGTTACTATGGCGCATTTACCACGATAACATGTAGGATGATGCACATCAAATGCGACTACTGTAAGGCTCGTTTCTTTTTTTCCTTAATTTTAAACGTTTAAATTTTTGGAAATAACTTTGTTAAATGCACCTTTAAATCTTAAAATTAAATATTATCAATCATAGCAGGAATTTAACCACAACGGCATCTAATTTCAAAACAAAATATTGTTCGGTATAATTATTTGTCATGAATATTTTGATTTCCACCACAAAAAAGTAATGTTATTTAATTCTTTTGAATAAAATAAATATTAGACAGAATTTATTATAAAATATATATGAAGAAAAATAATGCACTATCAATTAATCATTTCGAAAGAGTTATAAACATAAAAAAAAATATTTTTAATAAAAGCGTAAAAATATTCCAAGAACTCAAAAAATATCTCATTAAATTTATAAAATAAAATTGGGCCTGCATAAAAATAAATTATTTTAGTAGATTAATTTAAATTTATTTGTCATATTTCATCATATTATTAGTCTCTTAGAGACTCAATTATTTAGAATTTACTTAGAAATTCAGTTTCAGGATGATTTTTAAGAACCAAGTATTCTTCCAATAATTCAATCAATTAAGTCTTTATAATCCAAACTAGCATAAAACAATATAGAAATATTTTCTTGAAATTTACAAAAATCTAATTAAACTTGTTCTTTCAAAGTTCTCGAAAAAATTAAAAAGCACATTTATATTCTAACATGAAAAAATAAATAATTTAACTTTAAGGTTCAAAATGCATTTTTTCCCCGAATATTCTCTTTAACGGGTCTCAGGACCCTTAAACTTAAAATTTCGATTTTTTGAAAAAATATATGTTATAGCCCTATCTTTTCTAAAATGTTTTGCAAACTAAAAATTTTGTAATGATACGATCAAACTTCTTGAGTTATTAATAAAAAACTGAAGCATCCCAGGAGTAAAACAAAACTGCTACGCCCATTTTTTTAACAGCTGTTTGACGCAGTATCCAAACTTAGCTTTAGAAGTATTTCACATTTGGTCATTTTTTACTTTAAAATAGGTGAATTTCAATTCTTTACTTTTGAAACAGGTAGTATAGCTGCAACTCAACTCTCTATTTTGCGTAATTGCTTACTCTAAAGTTGTTATAGATTTTTCTCGCCTATTTCAACTTTTTGTGTGATCTTTTCGCAAAATGGAAAAATTCATTGTGAGAAAACATTGTCTGGTCAAAGACCGAAAAAGAAGGTTTCAAGGTACAAGTTCATGAAGAAAAACAATATCTGTGAAAGTAAGAAGAAAAAAACAAATTTTGTAAGGAAAGCACCAACGATAGTGCCTCCTATGCAGGAAGTTTGAAAGTGAAAAATATCTTTTAGATTCCGTAGGAACTCTACTATTTCACAGCATTTTTAAAGGTTATCGGCTGATAGATATAAGTCTTTTTCTCGGCCAATTAGAAAATATGTTTGTTGTTTGAAATGCCATGGCAAAAAATAAAAATAAAACGAGAAATCTAATGTGGTATGACTTTCATCATCTTTTTATTAATGTGTCTAAAATCTGCAAAAATGCAAAAAAAACTGAATTCATGTGTGAGCTCATTGGAGCAAAAGAACATTCCAGAAATAAATAGAAGATCTGTCTTAGCCATGTATGAGATGTATAGGCTGTTGTTTATTTGCTGTTAAGTATATTTTGTACCTTATTATGTCATTACAAACCTGTATCTCAGCAGTATATGACAGTATCAATATAAAATGTGGTGATGTGTGAGGACTTGGCAAATGCGTCGATGAGTGATGCTGCTTTTGAAAGAAAAATTTCGATGGAACACGTAACTGCATTGCTGTCAGTGGGATGGCATATGGAAAAACTCGTGGGACATACATCAATTTGCTGCGTGTGCAATGCTAATTGGAGCAGAGGTGGAAAGGTGCTCGATATCGAGTGTTATGTCATCCTTCTGTAAGGTAAAGTGACTCCATTTAAAGATCCAAAGTTTGGACTCCAAATACAGTGTTTTCTTCAGCGAAATAACACCAGCCCTTCTGCAAAATCATACTTGGGTCTGCTGGACAAATGGAAGTGAGTGGATGTGAATGAAATTTTTTTCCTGTTCTGAAAGTAAGCATGGGCTCATATATAAAACAGCATATAGGAGATGGAGATACAAAGACATATATGTCTCTTGTGAGAAAAAACCTTGGTGGTGACAATAATGTACCTGAAAAATAGAGTGTGTTGGTTACGTTCAAAAGCGAATGGGTAGTCGCTTTAGAAAGTTAAAATCATCTCTTGGCAAGAAAAATTGTCCGATGGTAAACAATTGCGGAAAGGCCGCTCACAGATGTTGTCATTAATAGGTTAACAGCTTTATGGAATGCAATCTTCGTGGTAATACCAAAAATGTACACGAAATGAGGCAGGCTATCTGGCTGTATGGGCTCATACAGCTAGTACTGACGAGCAAACCCAACACTGGTTTGCTCCTAAAGGCAGCAATAGTTGGTGTAAATATAATGTTTGTGTCCAAAACAATAAAGTGCCGGGTTTTAAAACACAAAAATAATTTGCCGGACAGTTTCAGCTAATAAACCCATTTCAAAGATCTGTCGCATTTAAAACTGTTGCTGAAGGTAAGTTCCTTGGAGGTAAACTAAAACCCCAATGAATCTTGAATTCATTAATCTAAAATACAGCCCAAACACTATTGATCCAGCATTACTTCATTACAAGAATAGCTGCGTTTTAGCTGTATGTGACTACAATGATAAGTATAAGAGCCAAATTGATATAATTAATGCAATAATTTGAAATATAAATAAAAATAATGGCATATTGCTAAAGATTCTGATAAAAACGCTTATCGACAGCTTTAAGAGCGTAACGGCAGCCTCTTTGAATCACGAAAACAAAAAGGCTAAAACTCCGGGGCTGTGCGAAATGTGGCTATGGAAATTTCGGTTGTCTGAGGGGTGCGTATATGATCCAGGAGCATATTAGTATAAATAAGGTAACCCATATTATTTTTGTCATGTTTTTGTTCACGACTTATTTTTCACAAAATTGCTTTCCTATTTAAACCTACCTGTTTTACTATTTGAAATTACATGTAAATTTTTCTCAAATACATTTACATGATTTATATTTATTTTTTTCAAATAAATTACTGACTTAATTGTTTTTGCTTATATTTCAACTTTTTCATTCATATTTTTTTGCAGAACTAGAGTAAGTTTAAACTAAGCTTTCACACCTAATTCTAAAAATATACTTTATTCCTATTTATTTAAAAATTTCATTTACATCTTAAAAATACATTTCTATACAATTTATAAAACATTTTTTAAGCAAATTACTGACATTATTGTCTTTTGCCACTGTTTATCTTTTAAGTAATTTTTGCAGAACTTAAAATTAAGCTTCCGACAGACCTTATTTTAGAAAATACTCTTCCTATTTATAGAATTCCATATACAACTTCTAAGAGTATGCACTATGTGAGTTCTTTGGAACTCTCTAAAGAAATTACTTCATTCAAGCAAGTTTTTGATCACTATTTAACTTTTTTAACTTATTTGTCATGCAACTTGCCAAATTGAGTTTCCATGGCTAATTTCTGTAAAATTCCTTGCCCTTTTATTAGAAATTTTATGGACAGCTTAAAAATAAGTTGTTCTATGAATTTGTATACTACTAGTTTTAAAAAAAAATTATTACTAATTATATTTTTTGCCTTTTGCAATCCTAAACCTATTTTTCTCAAAACATAAAATTGCTTTTGCGCGTATAAATTCTAAAGAAACTACTTGTCCTATTCTTATGTACCTTCTAGTACAATCTCAAATTAATGCTCTGCCAACTTATACACAAAAATTTTAAACATATATATTGAAAAAAAATTTATGTTTGATTAAAATAAAATTTTTCAAAAATTTTAAAAATATTATTTTTTTAAATTTTGAAAATATTAATTACTTAAAAACTAAAAAAAAAAGTGCGGTATAACTTCAGGGACTCAGTGCATTTTTCTACAATTTAAAACTAATTTTGTTAAGTTTGGTCAATTTTAACTTCAGATTTTACGCGCAGTAACATAATTAGTTTTTGAAATTTCTAAAAGTTTATCCAATTTAAAATTCCTTATAATTTTTAAATTCTTTTAAGAAACAATTTCAAATTTTGATTAAATATGTATATAAGTATGATTATGAAGTGAGAAAGTTTCAAGCTCCATGTTGTTTTTATAGAAAATTATATGGATCTTCGAAAAAGAATGTTTTTCTTGCATTCCTCGATGAAGTTAAGAGTCCTATGACCCCTTAAGTAATAATAACGAGGTTATTCTTTATTAATTTTAATTCCAATTAGCAAATTAATTCTTTTCATGATCAACTTATTAACTGCGAAGATTAAATGGAATTCATCAGAATTTTACAATATTTTTTTTCTTTATTTATGAAATCATTACCTATTACTTCAATATCATTTGACATAATTATCACCAGATATAATTTATTAATCTTGTATTAAATGCAGTATAATACGTTATTGAATTTTTAATTTATAAGTTCGTTTAAGCGATAGGAAAGGAAAAAATAATATGAAATATTTTCAATTGAAGAAATTGGCTAAATAAAATTAAATACATTCAATTAATTAATTGATATTGAGATATGCAGTTCATTGGTTATTTAAGACCTGATTTTTTCATTGCTATAAAAATTAGGATATTATAAAAATTTATTTGGCAAAAAACAATAAAAGAGGAAAAACGTCTATGAATGGCTCGCTCCTGATAATTCAAAGATATTTTTAATGTATCTGTATATTATAGCTATATTACATATTTTTGAGTGTAAAGTCATAAATTAGAATGCAACATATTGTTTTAATAATTGCATTTTAAATATATTTGCTTAAATTCTGTAATTTTAATTGGTTCCCGTTGTTTGAGATGATAATTATGGTGTTTTTTTTTCTTTTGAAAACGAAGATTCTTAAACGAAAAAGAGAAAATTTTCATTTCATCGAAAATTTCGTTTTTATCCTAATTTTTTTTTTTTTTGAGCTGTACCACAAACTTAAAATGTATTTTAATTTTTAAAAAATTTTGTTCAGATTAATTAGCGGATCTTAAATTTGAAGGAATTTTTTTTATCTAAGTTATTCTCTTTAATAGTATTATGAATTTTGCGTAATGAATGCTGGAAAAAATGTAAATAACTTGTACCTGGACGTGTTATACGCTAATATTATTTTTGTTGTTTTTATTTTATGTTGAAATCATAATATTCGCAAGTAACATCATTCCTTACATTATAATGGCGATTCAATAGAAACTTGGCAAAATGTTGGCGATAGAGCCAAGTTGGCATCATTTTCGTCGACCATTTTGGTGAGTTGGTGACCTTATGGATGTTTCAGGAAATTACTGGAGAAATCTACTAATGTCACGATCTATGACGTTTGCGGAACTTTCTTGTAAGATCTGTGAGGCTGAAAAAAAGAGTCACTCGCCGAAACTGGGTTAATATTCTCTTGAGCTGTTGAAGATCCGACCAGCGATTACTTCTGCTGTTCAATAGGATCGAGCGAATGCTTGTGGATAATCTTTAATATACTTGTATTTTAGACACTGATAGTTGTGTCTGTGGCTTTAGATGGTGTTAAGACCTGAGATTTATTTTGAAAACTTTACTGTCGTATCCTGCATTTCTAATGATTGTTTTTCAGCAATAAATTTTCATCGCTCTTGAAGAACTGTTTTGCTCTTTGAGACTGATAGCATAAAATCCTCGAACTCCGATCTATTTAGCAATATGTATCAATAGAAACTCATCCTTCATTGCATTCAAGAAAAAAATATTATAATATCTAATCTGTTATATTTGCCGCATTGTAGTGGGATTACTTACCAAAATAGAATTGACTGCATAATGCTTTTTCTTAGTAATAAACTGCAATGATCCTAAACTTTAATAAAGTTCTTGATTGTTGCTGCTGTTGCTCAATCTTACTTGATTCAGTTTATGTTAACTCAAGGGAATGCGTGAGTGAATATTAACGTCGCTCTATTTAGCTCCTCAAGGGCTTTTAGCCACGGACCTCGTAGTTTTAAACCACAGTCAAGTGACGAGGACGACACCTGAAGGAGACGCATTTCTGAAGCGTATTGTTTGACAGGAACCCAGTCAGACTGATTGTGGCATACGACTAAGAGGGTGCGATTCCCACGCATGCTAAGCCTTTGTAAGGACACTTCCCCTTGCGCTCTTCTCCCAGATTATCAGCGTGAGCTAGAGGTGTAGGAATAAATAAATAGAATCCAGAAGCTGCCATAATCTTAATATTACTTTATTAAGATCTTTAACTTATACCCCAATAACAGATTAGATAATAATATGATACGAGAGAATCCTTACGGGTGTGGCTAAACACACAATATATAATACCGAAATAAATCTCTAACCCCGACCACTATCAATAATTAACTCGCCTAAGCTCAATTCCAATGTACACTCAGATCCGAATATTTAAATGGTCACTCTTACCTTTAATGTCCAACGACTCATCAATCAAACACAAAACTTATAACAAAAGCTACCGATAGATGGCGTGTACAGACTCGTATTCTTGAGTATTACATGATCGAACTGAAGCATGTTTGGGGGCCTCTACGAGTTGCGGCCAGTTGTCGAAATGGAAGCAAAAATTAGCATCGGAGACCTTTGATATGATACGAAATGATTAAAGACTGGAACAAGAAGGCAATAACATCTGAAAACGCTTTATTACTGTAGACGAAGCTTGGTTGTATTACTATGATCCAACCATAAAACAACAAAGCAGTGAATAGAAACATCCATCTTCACCTACTCCCAAGAAAGCAAAAGCTGTGAAATCGGCTGGTAAAGTTCTGACGATAATTTTTTTTGATTATGAAGGAATTGTGTATCAACACGCTGTCGAACCCGGTACTAAACGGCTAGTACTACGTGAATGTTCTGCGAACAATGGTAGTGCACGCTAAAAGTAAAAGTCCATTGCTCCGAAATGGTTTCCTATTGCACCATGACAATGCCCGACCACATATTGCTCATTGCGTACTAGATGTTTCGCAGCAGAACAACGTAAAGATTTTACCACACTGTCCATACAGTCATGATTTCACTCCATGTGATGTCTAGCTGTTTCCTCAACTTAAGAAACCATTACGAGGCAAATGTTTTGCAAGGAACAAAGTATGTGTACAAGCTGCGGAGGCAGTTTTGAAAAAGCTCTCACAAAACGGACTTTTACATGTTTTTAAGAAGTGGACAGAACGTTGGGATAAATGCATTACGGGCCGTGAAAGTTATTTTGAAAAAGACCATGTAAATGATGACGATCAAAGGTATTCTGTTTTTCTTATAATTTTAGTCTTATTACTTATTGAACAGCCCTCGTATAGTTTAAAGACCTCGTATATTGACTATTACAAAGAAATAAAAAGAAATATGTTTGAAAAGAACCGCTACGGAGAAAAAAAAGGTAAGAATTCAATCTTGAAGTTATATATCACGATTTGTTCTAACTTGAAACTTAATACATTAGTAAAATGACATACTGAGATTTTTTTTAATTATTCATCTGAGTATATTGTGAAAGACAGAAACGTCGTTATATCTCTGAAATATGATTTTAGAGTTAAATTTAAAAAATGCTGTAGCTGATTGTCCAATATAAACTGAAAATGCAATAAATGAAAGAATTAGAGCTTCTAAAAATGCTAAAAAAAGATGAATGACTGGCGTTTTCTGGCGTAAAAATATTGTTGAACATCGCCATCCTTTATAGTATAAAATGGTATCATTTAAAAAAAAATTCAAACAGCATAGCTAATATTTGTATAATTCAAATAGCTGAATAATAATACACTAGAAAGAGAGTTCTTGTTTATAAATTAGATACTCATTGTTGGAAAACTTCATGCATATCAAACAAGTTTATCGCTTACTTTTTTGAGAATTCTGTATGGTGTGGAAAAGGAAAATTAAGAATTATTTCAGGCATTTTCTGAGCTCCTTTGTTGTTGCATTTTAGTCAAACCTATAGATATAATAATAATTTTTCCGAAAACACATTTCACTAACAGTTCTTTTTCTCTCTCCTTCAATTTAAAAAAAAACACAAAAAAACAGAAATTTAATTTACAGTTAGATGCTAGGAATACACAACTGAAAATAGTCTAAAAACGAAATGTTCTGTTGAATAAAAGATGTTGAATGTGTTTTCTTTTGAGTAGAAGATAAAATGCATAGTATTTCAGTAAATTTGCAATACACATGCATGTAAAATTTCAATTTAGATAGAACTGAAGACTAAAAAAAAAAACAAAACTGAAAAAGACAACCAACAATATTTCTGTAGTATATTTTTCTATCAACACGAGATACTTGGAGAGATTTTAATAATTCAAAGTATAATAATAATAACTCGTTAAAAAAGACTAATTTCAATCAATTTTCGATTTTATTCATTCATGTAATGATCAAAACTTACAACTTGGAAAAAAATTTTTTCATGATTAAATCAACATTAAATAATTGTAATATATTTTCAACGTAAAAATATAAACAATGGTTTAAAATTAAAGCATTTCATTGTTGGAAGAACCATTAAATTAAATTGATTTAGACCTCATAGAAAAACTATGTCACAGTTTAAAATAATACCCTACTAAATACTGAATTTAATATTCTGATAATGTTTATGATGCACTTTTTTTGTAATTTTTAGACATTTTGTATCGGTTAACGTTCTAAAAGTGAAAGAAAATATATATTTTATAAGTATCACTATTTTAAAACATGATTTTCAAAACTTGATCAAACGAATAATTTTTGTTAGACTGTTTACAATCTTCAAACTTTTGAACTCATGGAACCCTTAGATCGAGTGCTTTTGTGGAACCCTTCAGAACAGAAAGAGTTTGCAACCTTGGATCAGATACTTATTTTTATATATCTGTTTAATTAATATTTAAATCAGTTCAACATGTTAAAGACATTATAAAAAGTTTAATAAGGACATTTCATTGGGGAAAACCCATTAAACACATATGATTTAGACCCATAGATTCTTACCAGTTTAAAAACTATCCTACTATATAATTCAATAAAATCTTTATTAGTGCCCTTTATTATTCACGCGCATCGGTGTTGCCATTACTTCAAACTTTCATGAAAAGTACATTTATACAAATATTTTATTTAAAACCATGATTTTCCAAAAATACGATCTTTTTGTAAATATAAGTTTTTAAAAATTTTTTCCTAACATTGAACCATTTTACCCAAAGGCTTTTGGAATTTTAAACTGAGTGTTTTAAATAGAACATTCATTATTTAAAGTTTGTTTTGAATTCAATGGAAAACCAGTTTTTTAATCATGTGGCTTCATGAATCAAGCCCATTAAAAATATTACATTTATTATTAAAAAATTTAATCTAATTTTTTTATTTGATTTACTTATTAATAATATTAATTTGCATCCAAGTGTCACCTATCCAAGCTTTATATTTAATAACTGGGATATGTGATTGCTTTTTTTTTGCAGACAAACTGTCGAAGTCTACTTGTATTGAAATCATCTGCAAATCAAATTTCATATTCAGTGTTTCATTTTTTAAAAATATGTATTGTTCTTTTTGCCTACAGATACATTGAGAAATATACTTCACTTAATCACAATGTTCTGAATGGCATTAAATGTTTATAGCTGTATGAGAAATCCAGTGTATTTTGCCTGAATTTTCAACCTAAAATTTGGAAGCTGTTCTTGCTTAAATTTGGATTTTAATATCGGGAATCTATTTGATTAGTTGTTTCATCTCTTTCATTATAGATTTTTGCCACAAATGCAAAAAGGTGCATTTTCCATTAGAAAACTATTTAGTTTTGCAAGACATTGTGCTAACTAACGGGTATAAAATTATCTCGTGGTACCGAGATAGTAAACAATAGAATATTCACAATCTAGTAGGAAAGTATATATATAAAAGATAAAACGACGCGTGGTTTTAATGTTCTTTTATTATATTATGATAAGAGTTTAAAAAGTGTTGCAAAAAAAAAATAAAGTTGTAATACAAAACTAAAATTTTCAGTTTTAATGAATAGGATGAGCTTTAGATTCTTGTAACTAAACAAACTTTATAGAAAACGGGGTCCTTTTGCATTTTATTTTTTTCCTCGTTTTTTTAGTTCGGAAACCCCCTGGGGTATACCTTAAAAACCAAGCCCCAGTTTGAAGCAGTCATAGGTATTGAATTGAATATAAACAAAAAAAATTTTTTAAAGTACTCTTACAAATAAACATTATTTAAATCTATTTTGGCAAAATCCCTGCTGGCCACCGTAAATACAACCCCCTGAAAGAGCATGCAAAAACTGAAATTTAAAACATGCATTAGCGGAGGTGGGGTATCAAATCATTAAATTTCGCGCAGAAAAATATCCACGCGCCTGGGGCCCAAACCTCTAAAGGTATTTAAGGCTTGGACATTTCAGCGATTTCAAGTTCGGGAATTGTTTTTTCTTGTGGTTTTTTTCAAAACGTCAGTTATGTCTCGTAGAAAACAGCGATCGCTTTGATCAATATCGAGCTCGACGAGGAAGGATAGTGGTCACCGAGTTTTGGGGTGTCTTTCAGGAAAATCGGTATGTGAAAAAACCAAACAACTGTAATGCGGTTGTGCCGTTGGATCGGAGTTTGACGGACCGACGTGGTCGTTGCATCCACCTCGTCACCACTTCAAGTAAAACAAGCAAATTGTGACATGGCGTGACGGATCGCTCAGTCACATCCCCCAAAAAACACAGCACATTTGTCTGAACCATCACTTAGTATCTGCGCGTACCGTTCGACACCGTTTACACAAGTGGTCTGTCCCAAGATCTCCATTGCTTGGTCCCCTTGACGCAGAACCCAGACGTCTCCACCGCCAATGGTGCGATGAAGAAGGATGTGGGCGGCAGAAAGGAATAAGTTTTTTACTGACGGGGTCACGCATCTGTCTGCAACACCATGATGGTCGGTTTTTTAGTCGGAACACCGTGGGAGAGAAACTGAACCGCGTTATCACCGCCACCTGGTCCTGCAATGGGTATTATGGTATGGAGTCTTTTGAATATCACTCTCGCACTCCTCTGGTTTCCGGTACTTTAAACACCGGCTACATCTCCGAGGTGTTTGGGAAACAGTTGTCCTTCCTTTCCTGGGGGTTGACCCCAGCCATTTTCAACTGGATTGCGCGACCCAAAGTGGCCCCATGTCAAAAACTCTTTGTCTCCCTTTGAAATTCTTCCGAGGCCAGCCTCTTCGGATCTTTGGTAGAAAAAATGTGGGATGGTTGCTCAATGATTGCCCAGATTAACCCCCGCTGCCACACCGATCAACTTTTAACGTTGGAAGCTGTTTTGGTCCTTAAAAAACCATCCAAACTTCTTTGAATCAATGCCCGGGGGTGTGGAAGGTCTCCCAAAAATGGCGCACTCTGGCTACTTATTCTGGAAGGGAAAGACACTTCACAGAAGTTTATATTTTTTTAAAAATTTAATCCTTTGGGAAAATTTTTCCCAAAAATAAATTTTGTTGTGCTTCTTTCCCCTTTTCTTTCTTGGTGTTTTATTTACGGTACACAAAAAAATTTTTATATATTTTATCACTTGAAATTGGACTCCTTTGCTGCAAGCTGATTAGCTAGGCATAGCTCCTCCCACTCCCATCACGGAAAAATAAGTAAGTAAATAAATATTTAAATAAATAAACATCTTTTATAAGTCAAGATTTTTTTTTCATCAAATTTTATCATGATTTTATTTATATTTGTTAAATTTATTCATATCAAAGCTATTTCTCTTTTTACTATTTTTCTTTACACATTTTTTAAATTTTGTATTATTTATTAAAAAGGGCAATTTGAAAGCGCTTTAATGTCATCCAAAATGTCCTGAATGGAGATGAAGGTTCGAAAGAACTAAGTGCTCCCACCCCAACGACCTACAATTACAATCCCTCGCAATACCCCGGATGTCGAATTCCTTTTATAGGAGATTTTTTATTTTATCAAAGAAGCATTCTTACCAAATTTCAAGTCTGTAGATCTAATAGTTCAAAAATTGGAATAAATTTATCTATAACGCCCCTTAAGCCCTCACAACGTTACTTGGGAGTCAATTTTCGCAAAACTCTTTCTTAGTGGATCTCTATTCCATGAAAGGAACACGCTTACCAAATTTCTAGTCTGTAGGTCTCATAGTTCCTCAGACATCATGATAAGTGAGTGAATGAATTAGTGGGTGAGTTAGATTCATTTCTCCTTTACATGTATAGATTATTTAAAAAAAATCCAACTTCGCAGAATAAGTATCTTCACCTTCTTTACACCTTCTACAGCACTCAGACACAACTATCAGTGTCTAAAATACACGCATGAAAAAGATTATTCACAAGCACCGCTCATCCTACTCAACAGCCGAGCTAATCGCTAATTCCTTCAACGTTCAAGGCAAGACTACTAATCGCTAGTCAAAACAATATAACTAGTTTCGGCGAACATTTCCCTCTTTATAGTCGTCGCGGATCCTTCGAGAAAGATCCGTTTGCGTTATGGATTGAAAAAATTAGGTAATTTCTCTACTAATTTCCAGAACAATCCATAGGGTCCCGAACTCACCGAAAATGATCACCAACATGGTCACCAAGTCACCAAAACGGTCGACAAAAATGATACTAACTTGGCTTTATCACCAAGTTCCTATTGAATCACCATTATAACGAAAAGAACGGCGTTGCCAGGAAATATTACAATTTTAACATAAAATAAATATAGCATGGAGTTGTATAAGTGCATTATACATCCGAATACAAAAATTATTTTCACTATTTACACAGAATTCGTAACAATGCTAAATATCAAAAACATTATCTCATTATTCCTTTTTCAAAATTAAGGTTCCGTAGGTAGTCATAACTTAAATAATACTTCTCAAATAATGTAGACTTGTTACATTCAAATGCTGAATTTTATTGTAAGATGAATAATAAATTTAATAAAAATGATACATTTATTGCTCCTTCTTTTCAACATTTATTAAAATCAATTACAATACGCTGTTTTGCATTAAAATAAATTTATACAATAGAAAAGTTCTCTACAATCTTTGCTTATTTATTTCATTAAATAAAAATTGAATTAAAAAACCCTTTAAGCTAAAAAGGGAGACAATATGTTGCTAGACAACTGAATTATAAAAATAAATAAACACAAATTATTTTCTCATTTGTATATGAAAAGACTATTTCAAATATAAATTAGGTACACGTGCACTCGTCTACATATTGCAATTCTAACATATGACCTTTGAATAGAAAATATCTCCAAACGATTTTTATTTACTCAATTTATTAAGTCAACTGTGCAAGCTTACGAAAGATATTAATTTCGTTCTTGATAAAGAAAACAATTTCAACGATTCTCATTTGGCTGATGCTTATTTTAATATCTCTGAGAATCTTTTTCGTATTTTCTGTAGCCATAAAAGACTTCTTTCATTAAAATATTTATTAAACGAAATATCAAAAGCCATCTCAAGTGCTTTTAATAATGTTTTATTAAGAGAACATTCGAAAAAATTCTTTTTGCAATATTTTCGTTAAATATTCCTAGAATAATTTAGCCATTTTTTCAAAGAAAGGGAGTTAGTTCTTTTAGGTTTAAAATACATTTAGTTTTCTAAATGGAATTAAATGGTATAGAGGATGGGGATAAAATTCCGAAATATACCAAATTCCGGAGATGGTGTTGGCTTTTGAGGGCACAAAATTCCTTGCCGAGCCGGAAAATTAAAGCCGTTACCAAGGAAACCGATTAAGTACATTCCAAGCGGTCTTTCCGTCATCATGGTTTCCTTTGGGATACGGAGTTAAATTGTTCAGTGAAGTGGTCTATCTTATTTGAGGAAAGCTGGGGAATCTGGAAGCTTGTAATGATAATGTTTTTATGATGTTTTTAAAGCTCTCTCGGTAAAGAATTCCGTAACTTAATGTTCGATTTTAAATTGCTTTGATGTTAGCTTTGATGCTATGCATGGTTTTTAATGGCAACTGTGCGTGATTAATATTTAGAACTCGCTTGATGATTAAATACCTTGAAAGAATTTAAAAAGTGAATTTACTTTTCAAAATACATTTCAGATTTTTTTGTATTGCAATTTATTGTTGAAGAAAGAATTGTTATTTGCTTAGTATGTTTTAATACATGGAATATACTTTACTTAACGATTTAAGCGACAATGGTTGTGTTAAATATTTTTTGATAACGATTCATGTGTAATGTATATAGAGTAATAAGGAAAATGAGTTAAATATTAAGATAGATAAAAAGATAGTAAGTTAAGTAATATATAAAGTTAAATAAGAAGACATTAATTTAAAAATTAGGTTAGATAAGTTTTGTTTAAAATTTGGATAAGTTGTTGTTAGAAGAAATATATTTAAAAAAAATTAAAGATGAAGCTTTGTTCATGTGTTCAAATTAACATAAATAAAATTTGAATACGAATTTATGTCATTCAGTTAATGCCAAACTTAGAACAAATTTTCAGATTTAACTATTATGACTATTTAATGACATACTGCCTGAGTGTGCCTGAAATTGAGAAAATGGTTGATTTGTAGGAGCCAATAACGATTCTAATACAGAAATTAATAATGAAACTGCAATTAAAACTGTTACATTTTCTAATGTTTTACATTGTTTGGAATCATAAAACGTACACCTTTTTTATGCAGCAGGATGTAAATGATTCGGAATTTTCTTCCTGCATTATGTCGAAAAAGAACTCTTTCGAGTCAGGAATTAAAAAGATTTTTAAATCCATTAGTCAGTACTTTAAAATTTTCCCTTTAATTGGTGATTAATAGTTTCTTAATAGTATTTTTAGTTGTTGAATTAAAAATGTGTAACTTCGAACTACGGATATTTTTTGTGCAATCATTTATGGAATTTACAAAATAAGTGCAAAAGTTTGTATTTTGTTTGAATCCCCTATAGAACGAATAACACCGATTTAACGAGCAAAATTTTCGGTCCCGATGAATTCGTTAAATCGGAGTCAATGTATTTATACAAGGTCACATTCTGAAATTTTTGAAATAAACCTAGGTTCTCTAAAGTTATACTTATAAAATTTTAAGAGTATTGAATGTAGTTTCTCCAGCATCAACACTTTTGTAGACGAATTTTCCACTGATTAAATGCTTCAAACCATTCATTTCTTGGAATTGATGAAAAAATTGCATTTATAGCCACATCAATCTCTTCTGAATGAAAACGACGTCCACATAAATTCTTTTTGGTTTAAAAAATAACCGAAAGCCACAATTAGCCAGATCCGGAGAATAAGGTGGATGTTCTATCAGTTTAATTTGCTTTTGTTTGAGGAACTCAACTGTTAATCCGGCTGTATGTGAAGATGCATTGTAATGGTGAAGCATTAGTCCTGTAACATTCACTTATTGAAAAATTTCTGGAAGAGATTTAGTGGTATACCAGTTTGCTGTTAGTGTCTTCTGTCCTTCCGACTTGATGGCTTTAACCAATCCCGTACTTCTGAAGAAAACTGTCTGCATAACTTTTTCATTGCTCGTTGTCTTTTCCCCATAATCGGAGGGGAATCATCTTCAAAGACCCATACTTTGCATTCTTGACGTGTTGGAACGTCAAAACACGTTACGTCGCGTTCTCAAACATGGGGTGGGGGGGCCCTGGGGGGGCGAGCATTTTAAAAAAGTCAAAAAAAGTTTTTAAAAAAATTATTAATTTACTGTAAATGACAAACAAAATGCATTCTGACAATAAAAAATTAAATACACATTTACACTGATACAATACATTTAAATAAATGTATCGTCTATAAATGTTTTTTTATAATTAATTTAACAATACAAGTTAAGAACAAGTTTGATAATTCCCGCATTATGGGTTTGTTTTAAAAAACTTATCTTGAATTTGTAGGCATAATTAATCCCTTAATTCCAAATAAAAATTACTGATTCTTCCCCAAACCACCGTTTTTAAAAGTAGATGCTCATATGCGATTTTTTTTGGGGGCGGAGAAAAGGGGTAAATAAGCAAATCCTCTGAAATAAGTAAATCTTTTTTCAAACACTGTCAAAAATCCTTTTATTGCATTCAAAGCCTTTGGTAATTTTTTACAGTAGTGCAAAAATTTCACTTCGGAAAAAACCATATATACGTCAGAAAATTAATACTTTGGCCAGGGACGTTTATAACGCCGGGTTACCTAGAGGCTAAAAAATCGTTTTATCTTTAGTGTCAGACTATATTTTTATTGAATTCAATACATTGTTATTGTATGAAGAGGAGGGGGGAGGCGCAATGAAACTTATGATTGAATATTGGGTCGCCAATATTGAAAGTTTGAGAAGCACTGCGGTACGTATATGTTTCATCACCTGTTACAGTTTTAGAAATGATGAGGGGCCTTCATCATTTAGCAAAAATTCAAGGGTTTCTTTTCTGATTCTAAAATCTTTACTTTTGGTTCATTGTTATAGGGAACAACGAAAAAAAATATTTTTTTCAATTAATTCTTCATGAATAATTTTGTGGATTCAAATCCCATTTTAAAGCTCCTTTTTTGTATCATTGGAGGTACAGATTTCTATTAACATTTTCGTATTTAGAACATTATTGGGATTACTCCACCGGGTTTTCCGTGTTCTTTGTCCTGAAGAAAATTGTGTGACCTCTGAAAAATTCTTTAAACCATCTAAATAGAGTAGCATGACATAGAGAATCATCACCAAATACTAATTGCAACTGTTGAGCGCGCTTTCGTCTTGATTTAACCCTCTAAGCGGTCTGCACTTAAGGTCTTGCCATTCTGAAGATGCTTCAAAAATGCACCGCACATATTTTTTTGCTTTCAGGTGGGGTTCTCAAAAAGGGGTTGACCGTTTTTTTGAATGCGGCTCGGCCGCTTTGGGTCTTGCAGGGGAAAAAAACATTTTGGAATGGCGGGTTTTTGTGCAGCCGCGGGGGAAATCCCCCCCAAAAACATAGAAAATCATAGCACGATAATGTCGAAAGTCAACTCCATTTTCTCTTCTATCTAACATTTATTCTACACTAAACAACTTAAAGTGAGTCCGTAAAAAAATTATCTGTGTGTTAAAATATTTTGCATTTTCAAATTTAACCACTAATTCATTTTTTTTCCTAACTTCTCATCTGCACATATCTCAAAAAAATTTCATAGTTATCCTCGCATCAGTTTATTGCTTTATGATATCAGGGTTTCTTTTACTTTTTTTCATTCATACTGCCTATATAAATTAGGGGAGGAATTCGAAGAGGAAGGAGTCTAATAAAGGATTTCAGGACCTCACCTTATAAGCGAAAGAGTCTAGGCACAAAATAATAATAATAATAATAATAATAATTCGTTGTAAATTGTTTATCTAACTTACTTTTGAAAACTTTTTGCTATTACTTCTGTTCTTTTCTTTGGGCGGATGATGTCCTTGAAATAGGATCGATAAGTCAATAGAGTTTCCGAGTACTTCACCCTAACATTCGAAGTTAGAATATGGTTTCTAGTCACGTAAGGGTAGCTTGTATTATCATGACGAAGAAAAGAACTTATTTTCTTAGAAACGAAATCAATATTTATGAAAAATTTCTTTATGTTATGGGCTTTTACAAAAGTTTCCATTAAAGACACAGTCACTTCTTGATTCCCCTACATCGAAGTGTTTTGAAAAAAAAATATGTTATAGTTTAAAAAACTAAAAAACACGCTTTTATAGTTAATTGAGCTAAAAATTAAAAAATAATTCTTAATATAAGAATATAATGATTAACGATAAAGTTAATGTCATTGCGATAAAAAGGGTGGGGTGCTCGATATCAATAGTTATAATTTCTTGCTAGTTCTATTCCGAAATGCACAGTTAGTGTTAAAATGTAGTACAAAGCACCCCACGCTTTTACCACGGTTTATAAAATATATTAAAAGATGAACCTCTATATAACTAATTTTCCATATAACGAACTTAACGAGAAAATAAAACTATGATTTAGTTCACAGTTCATAACATGAAAAATATTCTTCGAATTACAAATTTACTGCAATAAATAGTTTAGGAATGCATTTAGAGGGATTTATTCTCTTTTCTTTTAATTGGTTCTTTGTTTTACTGCTTTTGAAAGTTATAAATATGCAGTGGTGGAATCTATATGAGCCAGTAACAGCCTCCGGACTGAAGTGATCATTTTGGTTTAGCGGGAAGTTACGTGCTTACGGATCAGAAGGTTGTGAGTTCTATCCTCATATGCGTATGTTGGTCAGTCAAGGGTGGGCAAATAGCAACACGCAAATAGTTTTTTTCTTCAATTTGTTAAGACAACTAGAAAAGGTGATAAGACACATTTGTCTTATTAAACTGATTCTACAATTAAATGTTCTTGTAGCTATAAATTATATGAAATCCACATTTAATAAATTGATTAAAACTGCCACTATTTTATTTAACTTATATTTATTGATTGCCGTATCGTACATTTTTTAAAAAAATTTTGGGGTTCAAAGTTAAAAAATGAATGCAATCATTTTAAAAAGGTACCGCCGTCCAATATCCTGCGCTTCCACATTGAAGCACTCCAGACAAAACACTTGATTCCCCCCCTGATGTAAAAATATATTATGTTACAAAGAGTCATTTCTCAAAAGCTCTTGTTTCAAAACTGCAATCTTTATTAATAAAGAAATCACACGCGCAACTTCATTTTTTTTTTTTTTTATTTTAATAAGATGTTCACATTTGCATATATAACAAGCATTATAATACATAATACTATTTCACACATATGACTAGTGCATACTCTACAAAGCATTTTTTTTCAAAACAATGTATATAACACATTTTTTAAAAATTTTTTTACAAAAAATAATATAAGTGAATAAATGCAAACAAGTATAATAACATACACACATTTATCAAAATGCACCTATGCATCAACTATTATTATTCGTAAATTTTTGAATACAACTGGCTAAATTAAAATGAAGTGCAAAAATTTTATTATTTACTTACACATTTTTATTACTTTATCTATTCAGCAATATGTTAATGTTTCTTCATTCTTAAGATGAAATATTTTAAAAAAGGAATGAAAAATTTGCTTTTTTTCTCATAAATATTTAATTTTTTTTTAACGAAATATAAAAAGAATACATTCTTTCTAAAATATGAATTAAGTGAAAGTACTGTTTACTTTTAAAATGATTGACTAAATATCACTTAACGGACCAAAATTTCAAAATTAAAAAATAAATGTTTTTCTTGCACATAGCAGAAACGATTTTCAAAATAAAGATTGCAATATTTGTCCAAATTATTATAATAAAACTTTTTGATTAAAAATATAGTAACTTGATGTCATCATTGATTTTTTTCGTATCAATACGTTCTATAGTTTTGGTGAACAGTTTCTTTTAGATGAGTTAATGCAAAAATAGAACATTTTATGAATATCTCAATGCAGATTATTTTTCTATATGAAAGTAAACAGTGTTGTTCTAATGATATTAGTATGATTATACTTCGAATGATATGATTGTCAGTTTAACGTCAATAATGTTATTTAGCTTTAAAATACTGGGTAAAAGGTTTCTACAACTTTATTATATATATATATATATTTCATAACTTATAATTCTGTATTGAACTCTACGATTGCGTTAACACATTGTGAAGTCAAATTATAAAGTAAATATGTAAGAAAGCAAATATGTGTTTTCATTTGGTAGAAGAGGTTATTATTATTATTACTTATTTATTCATTTATTTTACTTCATGTGTCAGGATTACATAAAATGATGGTATTGAATACTTTAGAAAGCAACAATTAGAATGATATTCCTTTCATTTGCTTTCTAATTAAACGATACGTGAAACGAGAAAGAAGAGTTAAAAGAAGCTTTTTTTTTTTTTGGTTTCTTAGATTACCATTAAATAAAATAAATATTCCAAGGAAGATTTTATCAATAAGAACACACAAATTTAGGAATTTTTCTAATCTTGTGTTCCCTAACTTTAAATGTATCCGTAGATTCTTCACGAATCCCACTATTCTTGCAAAAAATCTTCGTTTCAGAATCATTAATTCTTTGGATTAGATCTCTTTGGACTCAAATTTATCACAGAGTTCGACTAGATGTTAATCCAAATGAAAATGGCGTGATAAAGAGAGCATTGCAGCGTCGTTTTAGAAATGATTCTTTCACAAATGTGATTAAGATTCCATAGTTTCTGTAATCCATGAAATATGAGATGGAACATGAGTGTAGACACCTGGCAATAGAGGGCGCGCACAACCTATACCAGCTGATACGACGCCAATTACTGTAAAGCGACCATTTTGTTTTACTACCAGAGGACCTCCAGAATCACCCTAAAACGGAAGAACAGAATAAATTTAAGTTACACAAAAAGCACAATTTAACTGTAAAATAACAAGTAGTAACACTGCTTTTCACAATTTGTTTTACATTTTATATTCACTTATGAGATTCTTTAAGACACATAAACGAGATTTCTTATTTATTTTTATGAAAGTTTTTAAGAAACTTATAAAGCAATCCAAAAATATTTCAAATATTTGTGGCAATTCATTCTACAGATTCTTGGAACAAAGCCTTACGAAACGGAATTTTAAATACATTTTCCCAATCCAATGGGGAAATCCAAAAAGTTAAAAAATGTAATTAATTATTTTGTTTGGCACTGTGACAACGATAATTTTTGTGCAGATTTATTTTTATTCAATCGATTGCTGGGTGTAAAGTTATCGTCAGATTTTATATTTGTTGCTCTAGCTGTTGACCTATGTGTTACCTGGTTCGGTTTATAAATAAATTGAAGGAATGGAATTTTGCTTGGAACTGAACAACAAGGACCTCTCTCGCAATAAGGAAATATATTACAATATTTTTACCAAGTATTATTGCGGTAATTTAGCTTCAATTATTTTAACTATCTCTAGACTGAATAATTATTTTATTATTTCTAAATTGAATGCTTGAGGAAAGATCTGCAACATTCATTTTTTCTTAATATGAAGTTAAAATGAATTTTTGTGGATTTTTAAAACGTCATTCAATGTCTATATCATTTTTGAGAATGTAATTTAAAAGAATATTTTGATGACTTAATTGATTGGACCTTTTTGGCATTTATTTTGGGTAAGGGGAGTTGATTAAATTATATTTTTCTTAGGGCAAAAAATTTTTAATGCAATAAAATTATAAAATTTTATTACTTTTTCCCCCGAAAAAAGCTGAATCATTATAAAAAAAAAAACCCCCTTAAAAATTTTTTTTTTTCCTTTTTTGTATTTTTAAAATCTAAAAAAAATTTTGAATAATTTTTTAAAAAAAGTTAAAAAACTTGTTGGGGGCTTCAAAAAATTTTTTTGGGCATTTTTTAAATTTAGAATTTACAAAATTTAAAATTATTTTTTTAAAAAAACACACATTATTAATTATTAAAACTGTCGTAAATAACTTATAATATAAATATTAACATAAACGAAAAAATACAAACGAATTACACTTCATTTATATAAATAACAATAAATAACGGGCCAAAAAAAAAGGAAAAGGGAAATTTTAAAATTTTAAAAAATATTATTACAATAAAAATACTTCTTTTTTGTTTTAAATAAAATAAGAATATTCTTTTTAAGGGAAAAAAAATTTTTTAATTTTTTTTTAATTTGAAATTGGATGCGCAAAAACAGCTTCTAAGGGAAAATTTTTCTCAGAATAAAAAAACCGGTTTTTTATATTGCAATATAAAAACTTTAATTTAGAGAAAACATTTTTAACTTTATTTTCTAAAAATTTTCAAATTTTAAAATTCGTTTATCTACCGTTTTTTTTTTTAAAAAAAAACACATTTTTTACTTATTTATTTAAATCACTTTAAAAAAAACCTAAATAATTAAAAATTACCTCTGACATTTTGAAATCGAAGAACTTTCTTTTTGAAAAGTCAGCTTAATCAAGCGAAAATTTTAAAGTATTTTCCGGTTTCAATTATATTTTTACAAAATTTGCTGAGAGCATAAACAAAACTTAGCCTCAAATGACAATATTAAAAATTAAATTTTCAAAATCAGGGGAAAAAAAATTTTTATTCTTGTTTTCCCCCATGAAATTAATTTAAAAACAACTGTTTTTGGGGAAAAGCCCCGTATTAATTCCGCATTTTCCCTTTTTTTTATTAAGTGATATATATTTTAGAAATTAAAAACTTCCTTTAAATTTCGCTCTTTTCAGGAAGTTTCATAATTTCTGATCCCCCCAACCTCCTTTCATCCAATTATTTTGTTTAATATACATATACTGGGAATAACATCTTATCCTTTTTTTTTTCTGTTTCACAACATGTAACTTGTTGATAATTAATTAAAATTTTTTCGAATTTATCATTACACAGAGTCTACTTTCCTGAAAATACTTTTAAAATCATCAAAATTATTTAGAATTGTCTTAAAGTATTTTATGATTTATGAACGTCAGGATATTTACGTTTATTAATAAACTTCTATCTTTTCATTTTTTTAATTTAAAATGTTTAAGAAATAATTTAAGGAGAACGAAATTTCTATCTAGACTCTAATTATCTTTAACATCCAGCTCTATTATGATAGACATTAGTAAAATAATTTTTACTATGATTAAGTAATTGCGTAACTAAATCATCTCTTTTTTTAAAAATGAATATTTGTATATATGACCCCCTTCCCCAACACCTTTAAAACGGTACCTAAAAAACGGGATGTTTATGAAATTTTTGGGGAAAAGGGTTTTTTGTGCTATCCTGGTGGCTATAGCATATGAACCTGCACCATTCAATCAATCGTCAAGGCCCAACATGGCCCCAAAATTATCCAACTGGCTCTATCAAACATTTCGGGGTTATGTTTCCATTAAATCGCCATTATAATGTAAGGAAAAAACGTTGCTTGGAATATTACAATTTTAACAAAAAAAAAATACAACAAAAGTAATATTGGTATTACACCTAGATATAAATTATTTACACTATTTTAAGATTCATTACACAAAATTTGTAACAATGTGTTATTTTTGTTGAGCAGGGGTCAGCTTAGAAAGGTATTTTCAAAAATCGACCCACAAGAAAGTTAAGGGGGAGTTATAAATAAAAGAAATCCATTCTATCAGCTATTAAACCTACAGACTTAAAATTTAACAAATATGATTTTTTGTTCAGCTGAAAGGAAAAGTTTTTTGTTGTTTAATTTAATTCACGTAAAATTAACTCATTAAAAACTTCTTTATCCTTCGATTTGTATTGTTTCATTTTTCGATTCACTCGTGCAAAGAATGGGTGTACCAGCTAGTAATAATATAAATATAAAAAATACTTTCATTTATCCATGCTTTTAACAACTTTCCTTTGACAATGTTCTTTGGAATTATTGATGATTTTGCTCACTTCTAACATTATAAATCACTTTCATTCACTCTTAGTGGATTAACTTTACTTAGCTCGTCATTTTTCCATTTGTGTTGCATTTTCAAGTTTCCTCCTTTTCAAACACATAATTCATTTCCTTAATGTTGCAAAAACTGTTGGTATTTTCTAAGTTTCATGCGATTATTTCATGCGTTTCGAAACCTTTCATCAGCAAACTGAAGTTAGCTATCACAGGAATAAAACGCGTTATTCTTTGGGGAAATTTTTATGAGCCATTTTCAAAAGGGTTCTGTCGGGCCCCGATAGGTAGTTCAAATCTAAGCCCAACTAAACTAAATTCTTAAACGGGGGCCCCAAAAAAAAAAAGGTTTCCTTTTTGGGGGTTTTTATTAAATTTCCTGACTCAAAAAATTTTTTTGACTTATTTTAAATTTAAAAACATTCGTGGGATAAAAAAGGCCCCTGGTTTAAATGGGTTTCCCCTTTTTTGGGGAAAAGAAAAATTTTTTTAAAAAATAAAGGGGTTTGTCCCGTTTTCATATTTCTAATTTAAAATTTTTGAGTTCCTCAAAAAGCAAAATTAGCTTGGGGGGTTTGGCTTAAAACAGACCGGAGGTTCCGTAAAAATTTCCCTTTTTATTTTTTAAAATTTTTAGCTTAAAAAATTCATTTTTTCCCCCAAAAGGGAAAAAAAATTTTATTTTAAAGCTTAATTTAATTAAAAATAATTAAAGAAGTTTTCAGACATCTTTTTTTTAAAAAAAATTTTTTTTTTAAAAAAGAAATTTTATATTGGGATAATACGGAGAATTTTTTTGTTTTAAAAAACAAATGCTTTTGTTTTTTTTGTTTTTTTAAAAATAAAAAAAACAATTTAAAAAATTTGTTTTAAAAGAAAGTTTTCTGTAAAAAAATTTTTTAAAAATTTTAAAAAAAATTTTTCCCTTTTTGAAGTTTTCCTTTTTTAAAAAATTTAAAAATTTTCCTTTTTAATTTTTTTTTCTTTTTGGTTTTTGTAAAGTCACATTATTGTTATTAGGGACTTTTTTTAAAATGTTAAAATTTTTTTGGGGTTAAAAAAATAAAATTCAATATAAATTTTCAAAAAAATTTTTTTTTAAAATTAATTCAAAAAAAAAAAAATTTT